>MU396798.1:0-96421 GCA_022578855.1 Nemania serpens | reverse complement strand
CCAAGATTCCGTTTGCCTACCTATTGGGGGGGGGGGGGGGGGAGGAGGCGCCTTTAGGGCACGCCGTTAGCAGAGTAAGCGCTGGATATATTCGGTAGGACAGGTTACCGCCCTGGTCAATGCTGTTCGAACCAGCATCCGAGCCTTTTAGCTTATCGGATTTCGATTTAAAAGCCCGCGAGGACCTATATATATTTAAGGCTTCCCACGAGTAGACCGCGGAGCTTAGCTTGTAATTACCGGCATCTAAAATGCGCTCTTGGGACAAAACCTTCATGGAGAATGTGGGCCAGGCAAACTTTCCCAATCATTCTTTAGCCTCGTTTTATGGAACAGCGTTGTGTTTTATTTTATTTATTTTTTTCGTCAGAATTGTTATCCTACCTATAAATAAAAAAGCAATTATCCCGGCATGACATGCAAAGTTCGAAATACCACTGTTTTATAGTCAAGTTATCCTGCGGAAGCCAACCACCTGTTTTAGACGGGAAATGTCGCGTTCTGAAGTTTCTCCTAAGAGACGAAGATGTTTTCGTCGAGATTTCGGTCGAAACTCGGGCGACAATTAAGGGCTACGACGCGTTATCTTGGGAATGGGGTCCTGCGGATGATCCGAGCGAAGACCTGAGTTTCATTCGGAATAAAGGCGAACTAGGCGACTATGCCATAATTAAATTAAGTGAACCCAAATTTGCTGCTGGTGCTCGGATGCGTTCTATTTGTATCGTGATCTTCCTCTTTCAGTTAACTTCCTTCATATTAACCGGAATGGCTTCCGCGAACGAAGCCAGCAAATGGCAATGACGATAGAGGTTAGGTTTTGCATCCTTTAAGACGAACGTAATAGTCTTGCCTTATATTCTTCGTCGCAAATCTAATGGCCTGAAGTCTTGTATACTCTAGCAATATAAAACGAATATATTTAGTGACCTATATTTTTTTTATTTAGCATGCTGTGCTAGGACTAGTACTTGCGAATAGAATAGATTATTGCCCTACTGTGTTAATTTACTTTTGATCTTTCCAGAGCAGAATAGGTCTTTGTGTCCCAAGATACGCTGCTTTAGATTTCACTATTTAAGACAGTGCTTTTACGTGCCATGGAACGAAAAGGCTTTACCATTGTTTTAACGGTTTAAAAATAGTAATTCGACACCACGGACTAGATAAATACACTATGCCCAATTCCAACTTTAGTTACATACCACCCCTGGCCTACCACCCCAGCGAACCTATACCTCGAACTCTCACAAGAGTCCAGTAAGCGCAGCGACAAAACGTGTCACATAACATAAGTAGTTACTGCCAGCACTTAATGACCCGAGGCATCTTATCTTCCCATTCGGGGGAGGCGCTCTCCCCTCAGTTCTCCGTAACCAGACGACACTTAGCACCGCCCTCGTCCGCTCTATCCTCCTCGGCCTTTCCTTCCCCCCTGCTCCTTTTCTGCAAGTACGAGCGCGTCACGCTCGGATAGAGGAAGACATACTCTAGGTCCCGGTCTCTCTCCTCGTCCCGCCTTCTCCGCACATACGAGTTGTTCGCGCCCGGGAGGAGGAGATTGGACTCTCGGGCCCGCTGTGCCTCCTCGTTCCTCTCCGCGCGGACGACGAGTGCCCTCTCGTCGACGACCGGCCCGGAGACCTCCCCGGCTCTGTCGCTCCCGGCTCCCGGCGGCGGCGGCTTGCGGAGCCGATTTCGTGTTTCCGGCCGCATGTTGTTTTTCTGACGCGAAGCACACCTCTGTTCGGTCTTGCTAGTTTGATGCTCAGCATGTGGCCTCTTGCGTAGAACGGCCATGTTCGCAGATCAGATTCCCCACAGCAGTCTGACTAGTAGACCTGGTGACGATGTTGATATTTCAGCGAGGGAATGAATTATTACTTGATTGAGCGATTGCAGGCGAAGCAGTAATGCCCGTCACGAGACAACCTGGCGAAGCAGCTACAATGACTCCGTTCAGAGGGGATCGATCTGCTAATATCTCCCAATAAAATTACCTCACTGCTTCGCTTAGAAATGCGCAAATACGCACGACTGGCTTACTATATGCACTGCGCCACACACCCCGCCCAATGAGAGCTCGCCAACTGGTCTACAGATACTCGGTAGGATCGTAGCTGGTATGAGAGGCTGGGCGGTTTTGTTGTCGGGAAACTGCGAAACGAGCTTGGCACGAGAGGGGAAAAATCAAAGCAGGATGAGACCTTAGCCTTCGATCGATGATCTAGAAATGGGGAGTCCACATGTGGGTTCTAATAAGCCACTTTCGTAGCTGAGGACGTCCGTATCGCATGGACAGCAGCCTGTCGGCAGTTAAGCTTCCCCAACAGCACCATAGCTTGATCTAATCCCACCACCCCAAATCAGCGGGCCCGGGCATTCAATACACCTCCGCATCCAAGCAGAGACCCCCATGCGCGCCTCTCCACACATCGAAGTCACAATGGCCCTCGCCATCATCGTCGCCTCCTGCCCTGCGCAGGTCTCGTCGCGGCTGCTTGACGAAGGGCCTGGTCATGAGCCAGTCGCGCAGGAACCACGCGACGGTGCCGAGCCGGAACGTCGGGTTGATGCCCTGCCACGCGTAGCCGAACGCGTTGCGCGCCGGGCCCGGCGTGGCGTCGTAGTTGACGACTGGGCACCAGCTTTTGCGAGTGGGGGGATGTCAGTTAGCGAGTGGATAACTGGATATCTTGAGAGGGAAGATGCATGTATGTTGATAGGGATAAGAAAGGATGAATTAATCGATGAATTGGTTGATTGGGTTCAACTTACTGCCAGTTTGTGCGCGAAGTTGCGGTGAAACCCTCGCGGGTGACCATGCCGATGTACTAGATCATGACGCGGACAAGTCAGCTGCTTACTTGGACAGGTGTATTGATTGGCAGCGCGCAGAGAAATAGGCCCTCGCGAACGAAACACAAATGAAACTCGAGACGAGAGGAGAAATCAAGCCCAACTGACCAGTGGTCTCTGCAACGCGATGTCCTGTCGGTGATAGCCGAAGATGATTAAATGGTTCTGAAGGGAATCGGTTAGCTAGTGAACTTCTCTATCTCTCTCTCTCTCTCTCTCAATTCATCTGACTCTGCGGTTTCATGCGCGGATGGGATTGCTTACAGACGGGATGTGTCGACGGGGAGCCCGGTTCGGCGGGTTCAAGTTCGCAAAATCGCTCCCGAAGTACGAATAGGCCTTGTGAAGTGGATAGTTAGTATCTGATCGTGAACCAGAGTTCCATCACAGGTACATATATATCATGTCCTTTCTAGACAGACGGCTCCCTCGACCTAACACGTACCTCGCCAAACGGAAACTCGAGAATGAGGTCATTGTGCAGATCGAGCTCGCCGCCGCTCGTCGCCGACGGGATGAGGTGGCCTCCCTGACGCATCTGCCGGGGCCAGATCTCGCCGTTCTGCGAGAGGCCCGGGTGCTCGGGTCTCACGTTCTGCGGGTCGAGCATCATGGACCGGAAGATCTCGGCGCCCCATCGGACTGTTTTTTGGTAAAGAAAGGGTTTAAGTCAGCCCTGGGCAAGAAAGCGCGGTGCGGGGTGGTACCGGGTTGGGAAAACATGCATTGGCTGAATATTGCGTCCTGGTGGAACATGATCTGTCTCGTGCCGCCGTCGTTGCTTGGTGCGACGGTGCTCCGGGAGCTCGGGCCGGCCATCACCCTCTCCGGTATGTTATTGCGTGGCGCATCCCTGGTTTTTCCTGATCAGCACGGGCCTGTTTCGTTTATTTCCTCCCCTCTGCTTCGAGTTTGGGAGAGAGAAAAAAGAGAAAAAGGAGAGGAAGGACTGGAATGCTACGCCACGCCACGCCAACGGACTAGCAACTGCACAGCCGCCAGGGGACAGAGAATATGACGTTAAAAAAAGGAGGACAGGACGGGAACTCACCGTTGATAAGTGTCCAGAAGATTCTGAGATGCCTCGTCGACATCGGGGGCGTCAACTGCAGGGTCAAAGGCAGGGGAGATCCAATCTGGCACCGGTGTTCGAGTTGGGCGCCCGGGCTTGACGACCCAAGTTGGAGTGGCAGCATCGGCGTCAGATTCCTCGATTGTAGGGACCGTGGCAGCAACAGTGTTCAGTGCGTCAGGAATTGCCTCGAAGATGGCCGCGTCATCGAGTTGCTTGAGCGCCGTGGTCGTGGTTATAGTCGTGATCGCGGTCGTTGAGTTGTTGAGGTAGCCTGGATGAGCAGCTATCAGGGTGGCCACAAGGACCCAGATGGCAAGCCCTCTCACTGTAAAAAACTCACGGGGTTAGTTCATCTTGCGTGGTGTAAAGATGAGACTAAATACTATGAAAGAGGGCAAGTGAATTGCTAGAATAGGCACAAAACGAATCCTTGAATGCGTACTGATGAAGTTCTCGACGACGTGCGTGATACGTGCTGGGACGGGATGGCAAGTTGATAATTAATGCTCAAATTCTATCTGAGAGCCCTTCCTGAAGATAGTTGGTTATCTTCAGCGTAGTCAGTCAGGCCGGAGTCAATGGATAGAAGTGACGAGATTTCCTTTCGTAGGTTATGTGTGCCAGCTGCGTGCGCACAAATTAGAAAAGTAGGAGACGGATGAAAACCGTGTGACTCAATCTGTGAAGTAGGGCATAAGCGAGGGCAGTACCAGAGGTGACGAGCATGTTTGCTCTAAGTACAAAGTTGTGTACTTTAGTCTAGGCATGTTGTTGTCCTGTAGGTAATAGAAGCAAACCTGTTTGTTTAGTTAACTCAGCAACTCAACATTGTCGCAACTGCCTCTCTCACAACAAGTACCCATAAGCCATCTCGATAAGCCTCTGCCATCCTCTTTTGTATCTTTCAACAGAGGTGCGTATCTTGTCACATATCTTCTATATTGTTCTGTATTTACATGTTCTATAGCGTTATGTTGATGTTGATTTGCCTGTGCAATAAACGTCTATTCACCTACGCCATGCAGTTGGGATGCTTTAAGTGGTAAACAAAGACCGCCCAGTTCGGCAAAGACAGAGCCCTAATCTAGCCCTGATAATTCGTGCAGATGTTGCACGGCTTCTACTTACTGCTCTGATCCATCAAACAACTTCTGAATGATGGGCAGAAATGCCCGGGCTTTTCTGAAGTCCCCAAGCTTGAGTCGCATGTAGTCGAATGCAACCATTATAACCTCATCTGCCTGAGCTGTCTTCTTTGTATGAGTGTTGGTTGGGGTTTCATTGTCCTCTTCAGTGATAGGCACCTTCTGGTATCTCTGGGAGAAGTGGGTCAATAGAATCCTTCTCGCGCCCATTCTCCGACCTATATCGATAGCTTCCGACATAGTTGAATGTTTCTTGGCAATTGCATCCCCTTGCAATTCATCGTCGAATGTGCTCTCGTGTATCAGGAGTGTGGCACCCTGGCCAATTTGCACGAAAGCCTCGCTCGGTCGGCAGTCGCCTGAGTATGCAACTTTCAACCCGGACGAAAAGGTAAGGGCCACAGCAAGTGCCCCGAAGCAATGATTCACCCAGCATCCCTCTAATTTGCTCAAGCCGAACTGCTGGGCCTCCTCGCCATCGAATATGAGTGATTTACCAAATGCTTTGGTAATTAGGCGCTCAAAGCCAAAGTTTTCGACGTCGGCATACTCTCGCAGCCAATCAACCATGTGGCTGTGGGAACCGATAAAAAGCTTGGCCGACGGATCAGACTTAATCGTTTCCTCGTGCCAAGCTTGGATGACAGAAACGATACCTAAGTGATGATCGGCATGCAGGTGACTAATCCAAATGACCTTGAGATCTCGGAGCACAGAGGGCAGCTCGTCGCCGAAGACGCGGTGCATCTGCCCCAGGGTGTTCTCGCCTGCATCCAAGAGGTAGTTTCCGTGGCCCGGGACACGAACCAATGTAGCCGAAACATTGCGATATTTGGACGGTAGCGCGGAGCCCGTACCTAGCGTGATGATTTCAGCATCCCTATGGGGTATGTCTGCTTCCGCCTTCTCGACTTTGGCTATGAAGTCTGGGTCAGAAATTTTGCTCTTGACTTGGGCCGCCATGCCTAAGATCTCTTCATCCAAATCTTGGCGGGCAAGCTTGGTAATGTTTGGAAACGGTAAGATCTTGCCATCTTCGTGCATATACTCCGGAGCAAGCTTGATGGTTTTCCCCACGCGACCGACTTCATATGTGGACTGGTCGGCTGTGGCCGTCCCCGAAAGCGTCCGGACGTTGCTGTAGGCAGGCAAAGGGAAACGGTCCGAGTCGATACACCGCAGCTTGAAGGCTTGGACGGCTGTGGATTCTAAGGCGATCATGTTGGGGCAGGTATCGGCAGAGGTTACGATATGCTTCAGCGATGACATTTTCCCCATAAAATCTTGCAGTCGTGTATCATCGACGACGCCGGGACCTAGCACCCAGAAGACGTCGCGCACGCCCCTCATTATCTGCTTATCTGCCCATTCTGATCGGTTGATTAGCGCATCAATATAGGAGGTGTCTGGCAAGTCAACCAGAGCGAAGCCGTTGCCAGGCGCGGTCTCGCCGAGGACCATTTCTGGCGTCACCTCAATTCCATTCTTGCCCTTGACGCTCTGCATTCGGGTAAGGCACTTATAATCCTTCTTGTCCACGCCAAGTCTCTCGGCCGCCTGCGGATTGAATCTGCCTCGCCTGTCGTGCGCCTTTACAATATAACACATGGATTGCCTAGAAGGATCGGTCCGGGGCAGTCTCGTGATATTGGCGCCGGGCCAGGGTTGGCGAACCAATACAGGGATGTCAGGAACCTTGACGGCGCCGCCAGGCAGAGGACCCTTGTATACTTGGAGGTGGCCTTTTTCATCGCGCACGAAGAGTTTTGCCGGCTGTTTGGCTTGGTGTAGCGTCGTTTCGACGAGTGCATCCGGTGTCCAGTCGGAGTCAAACATGTGTGCGACCACGGCCTCGACGACCTGTTGGCTATTGCCGTCGTCGTCGTGGCGAGAAGCGGGGGATGTCGCCGTGGGGCCGTCTACGAATTCATCGTGGCTCCGCTTACGCGAGCCAGCCTTTGCCACGTCCCCCTGATCAGAGCTAACAGGCATATACCACACCTTGATGCGTGCATCTTTCCAGTCGGGCTCGGAAGGAGCCGGGGCGCCGGCGTCGCGAGGGCTGGATCGAGGATCGGATCGGATTTCGTGGGGCCGTAGAGGAAGACCCTTTCGGAAGATGAAGCGACGAGACGTGGCGAGAAGTTGTGAGAGATTCTTGCCCGCATGAATATTCAAGGAGTGTGAGACGGATGCTGCGGCCTCAGCCTCGGCCTCGGCCTTGGCTTGGGCTTGGGCTCGGGATAAGGCCTGGGCTTGGGCTTGGGCTCGTTTGGGCTGGTTTATCTTCATCTGCTCCTTTATCTGCTCCTTCGTGGCATTGTTTAAGGCTGTCTGCTCTCTCGACGAAGTGAGAATATCGGCGAGGGTGAGTACGATGCCTAGAAGACCGCCGGCATTGCTCCAGGAGATGGGGCCGCTCACGAAGATGTTGTCTAGCTTGCTGATGGTGAGTTTCCGTTGGAAAATGGCACGTTGGGTCCCCTCGGCCATATGGCCAAATAGATAGCGCTTGTCGTCGAAATGGAGCAACAGGGTGGTGCCCGGGGTGTCGGCGGTGGGCGTCACCGCGATCTGGACGTAGTTCAACATCCTGGTGGCGTAAACGGGACCCGGCGTTGAGCTGTGCGTATCGGCGGCAGTAGTAGCAGTAGCGGCTGCCTCGGCCTCGGAGCGGTTGAGGAGGAGGAAGCGGGCGGTTCTGCCTTGTTTCGTGAGGGAGACCCTCCAAATGGCGGCAGCGGGGGGGTCTTCGAAGAGTGTTGTGCTCGGCAGCGGGATTTTGGCAAAGACGGACTCGGGTGCCGACTCGGACGCCGACGCATAGAGACGGGGACGGTGAAGACGGATATGTGAACGGAGATGTGGATGAGGGAGAAGGAGATGCGGACGAAGGCGTCGATGTAGAGCTGGGACCGCCTTAGCAGTCCCGGCGCGTGTTGAGCAGAGCACCTTGGAATTCTCTATTATCGCATATCCGTTCTTCATCGAGTTGGTTGAAAAAAACAACGATGCCCTCCTGGTGTTGTATTCCCGGCGTAGTATGACTTCGATAGATAGTGTAAGTACACGGAGGTTATTTTATTTTTGGGGTTTGCGACTCTTATCTAATCGGGGCCCATGTAGCGCCCCGCTATCCATGCGCTAAACTTGAATAGGTATCACCTAGCGTAAATGATCAGCTCGCCACTTTCAAGCGTGCGAAGTACCTGGGCTGTTATTATTATTATTGCTATGTTAATTCTTGTGTCGTTTTTTCTCTATCTTTTTATGCCATATTCATTCCGGACATATAACATTAAGTATGGCTTGCTAACTGACAGCTTAACCCAGAGTTTAAGGCCTGACACGTTTCTTACTGCGTGAGAGTACACCTAATGTACCTACTTGTATCAAGTACATATTTCCTTTTTAGGCAATTCTTGGCACGACCGTGGACCCGCTACTCGGTTCCACAAATGAATCAAAGGTACTCTGTAACTCGGCAAGTTACATACCTAGTAGCATACCTGAAGACGGTTCCCTTTCGAGCATTACAAGATCCTTTTCCATCTGCCCCTCATGGATTATAAGTAAGGACCTCGAGATTGCGTACTTGGTAGAGCGTATCTCGAACGGGGTTAGCAACTACACAGCTTCACTCATACACATGCTCGGCGAAACCTACCACTGCTCGGCCCTGGAGAGCCTGATGATCCCTCCATCTGCAAGTTGATGACCCTGCAATCGACGCGATCAGCATGAGAAGCGACCCTCGCGACGCCTGGCGCGCCACTTACAGATACATGGGTTTTCCGAAAAAGCCACCTCCTATCTGCGTCGTCACGAGTGACCCGTCCATGTAGAATTTCACCGACACGCTAAAACGTTGAGAATGCGTTAACCTCATCGTGGTGCCGTAGCCGTTGCTGACCAAGGAGAGAAATCCTTCCCCTTAGCGGCTCTTGCGGGTAGGGGCTGGTTAGAATCGCGACTATTACGTACTCTTTCTGGTTGATATCCCGCACCTCGCACTTGATCGAGTGGAACTGGTCCGGGGTCGGATAGGTAACATCTTTCCAGGAAAGCACGGATGAAGTATTAAATGTATTGAACGACTGCCAATCCGAAGGTCAGTGGTTTGCCCACCCTGGGCCTGAGCATTGTGGATGTTTGGAAGAAAGGGCGGGATGAGACGCCGAGATGATGCTCACGATTTTCCCAGAGCCTTTCCATTCCGCCATGTCGATCTCCGGGGGCCAGCCATCCACGGCCGTGAGCCAGAAGGCCGGCCAAGTCCCCTTCGTCGTCGTCGCCTTGAACTCCCCTGAAAAGTCGTAACCGCCACCGCGAGAGACGTTGAAATGCTCCTTTGCATGAATTGCGCCCGCCAAGTAATGGATTTTGATGTTCTGGCCGCCATGCACCGCATCGGGCTGACCAGTCACCTTCTTCGCTGTGAGCGTGAGCATGCCGTTCGAGAACTTGACCTGATCCTTGCTCATGCGAGCCCCTCCGTTGCTTTAATACCATCAAAGTCAGTACGCTTTCTGTGTTTCTTTTACTTGTACTAGTGACTCCTCGTTCCGCTTACTGATCCGTTCCCCAAGGGTAATTATAGTTCCAATCCGTGTCGAAGTCGGACTGCGAGTTGAAACTCGTTCTCGGAATCATCGTGCGCACTGCCTCGATCCCGGCCGCAAGGGCCAGGAACACCACTCCTTTCTTACGCAAGTGCATCGTGATTCAACGAAGACGGCAATTCAGTCCAATCGAGACTGGTTTTCGAGAGGACTGTCTAGGCTTCCAAGCGGGCCGAGATAAAATAGTAAAGCTGGCAGTATCTCAGATCGAGACATATCCAACTCTTGTTTACTTCCGAAAATTGGGGCCTTGACCAGTATACACTATATATCAGCAGCATAACCACGTCGTTCTCCTCATTGGAGCGAATTCTTCATTGCGCGGTAGTTGTGCTTCCGACGGATAAATCGCCTCTTGAGGCTCATGCCAGTTGAAAATTTATTACGTTAGGTAATTATCTAACTTGAACACAACGTTTTAAACAAGGCCCGAGAACTAACCCAATCGTCTGCATCAATAGGACTACTTATAGTTATAATGATCAAACACGTCAGATGATCAGATAAAGCGAGCACTCGACACACGAGCGCCAATCATTAATTAGAATGCAACCTATACACTTATATCTCGAAACAGAAGTATAACCTAACCTCTAGATATGATGTTGAAATGAAATCACCTGAGAAACGCGTTAACGATGATATAAATTCGAGTCTAGATTGATCCCTCAGTTCCGCTAACTCCCTGGCTGCGTGCCGAGCGGTCAGTTGCTTCTTCGGGCCGAGCCTCATCTGTAGGTCATGAACCGAAAGGCCGGGCTCAACCGTATTACTAGATGCGGTGCATCATGTCCGCACTTAATTTCGGCAACATATTATAATGTTCAATATAAGGCTGTGCGATTTATGCAGGCTCTGTCCACAAACAGGTCAACTCTGGCAACTGCAGCTCAAAATTCAGGCAATCGAATGCTCGGTCGGCTCGGTCCGGGCCCGGTCTGCTAATTTTGCGCCCTATCATCCTACCCTACCCTTTTAGCTGCGATATGGATCAACATCAACGCAATGCGTAGATCTACGCACGCCGGTAACATGTATCCCGTCACCCCCGGCCCGATACCTTGATTCTTTACTCAATCCCCGCTCCCAGACACCTATTAATAAGCTTTAAGTACGGTTTTCATTGGGATGCGCTCCTCTGGTTCTGTTACAAGCGAACCTCACGAGCTAAATATGCTTAGACGGCTACCCATTTACGCTTGTCAACACTTAATCAATGCCGACGGATTGCGACAAGAAAGACGAATACAACTATTGCGCACAATGGAGGGTTAGATGATGACCACGATAATACCATAATCGCCATTACAGATATCAAAGCTTAGTACTGCTTGCGATAGCACAGAATGGTGACCAACCATTACGAACTCCGGGAGCGCCGGCAACAACCAACCTAGCTAACGCGTGTATTTCCCTTACCAAACTAGATCGACGCTCAACAGATGGCTGGCGGTCTAGATCTCGACTTGAGCTACTATTCAGACAGCATCAAGTAAAGCGGATTGTTTTATCAACACCTGCTCTATCTTTACCGACATTCTACGAAGAATTCAACAATTCAGTTACCAACTGTAAAAATTTTTTTTTTTTTTTTTTTAAATAAAGCGGCGCTCACCGACATCCACGACAAGCTGGATAGACATTATATGACTTTGCTTGTTACCTGCTTACTTTGACTTCCCATGCCCATTCGATTAACCGACAGTAGCCGACATAAGCGCTAATACCCAGGCAGCATGTAGGATTCCGTCCTGCCAGATACGCATGATCCAGCCAGTCGTCAATTTGTATACATGATCAAAACCGTTTCAATCAGAATCTCCGTCCTGACTCTACGGTGCGACAGTGTTTTCATCCTCCAGGAAGCATTTGATTCACGTAGAGAAGTATAATAAGAACTACTCCAACCGCGGATGAACAAACACAGCTGATGATATGATGATAGGAATCCTGCGCTGAGGTTCCAGCTAGGCTGGATGTAACAAACCCCAGATAGATCAGTCACACCCCCCTCTATAACTAAGTATAGCCTCGCTTCGCAACTTCGCTTCAGACGCCACTAACAACGTCATATCTTATAATATGATGCCCCCCTCGCCGGCGCTAGGACTCGACATTATGCCGCCGGCTTAGATCTTATCTTTGACCGCTCATGTCCGGCAATGTCGTCAGCGAGCTGGAAACAGCGTGGGAGTGCAAGCTAGCTAGTCACGACTTGCTGATTGAAGGTATGCCAGGACTCAGGACTATAAAGCGTCATGAACCCGCCTTGATATGTCTTCTTGTCTAGAATACTCGATGTCAGGAAACGCCGATTACAAAATACCATATGTTGGAGGATGAAGACCCCCACAAACTTCGTAACAAAGCTCCGG
Source organism: Nemania serpens (assembly GCA_022578855.1). NCBI lineage: Eukaryota > Fungi > Ascomycota > Sordariomycetes > Xylariales > Xylariaceae > Nemania > Nemania serpens. The sequence continues at coordinate 84,345 of MU396798.1, read as the reverse complement.
TAACGTCGGTAATCGCGCCACTAATATTCGACTGCATGATTGGAACCATTGCAACCACACCTTGGATTTGCTGACCAGTTTAACGACAACGCGAGTGGCGCCAACACACATCGTCATGATTCATGCAGGCAGCTGTCAAGCCTTGTTTCACGAGACCCGAGTGACACCCCACGCATAACAGCTGGGAGTGTGTACCCCCCTGCGACAAAGACCAAGGTGAGCAAAACAGTGCAGCCGGACCCGACCCCGGCAGAACAACTAATCCAAAACTTGCCTCTTGAGGTAACACCCGGATTCATCGTGGCCATGCCGATCCCTCGACATGAAGCAGGTAGGGCAATCTTATCGCTCTCTCGACCCCAAGCTGTCAACGGATGACCACCAACACCATACCAACACCCTTATGCGTGGTCGTGAACAGCACAGCCCAAGTGCTGAGCTGAAGGCATGAATCTTTATCTTCAACTATAACGTCACCGGCCTGCTAAAGTGGCACGTTGGCGTATCTCGAAAGTCGAGGTGAGCGTTTACGTCAATGAACAAATCCACGACCGATGCATTGTATCTATCGATGCCTGGCGTGATAGTATGATAAAACCATAACTGCCCGTCCGCAAGCCGCTTCAAATGATCCGCTGTTGAAAGAATAGACCGCCGCCAGCACCCCGAGACAAAAGAAGATCTACTGGTATGGCCCAAATCGAAAATCTGCACCCGACGCACATGCAGAACCCATCCAAACCGCAGCCCAACTCCAGTGCTGTGCGGTAGAAACATGCTAGAAAACTGTGCCGCCTATATATACAATGCAAAATGCAAGACCGTTCCCCAGCGGAGGACGATGGTGTTCGTTATATACATAGATAGATATATATGCGCCCAAATGTCGCCGGCGGACGGGTGAAAATCGTTCGTCCGTCATCATCATCGTCATCATCGTAATCGTCGTCGACGCGGGGAGGAGCGGGCGGGGGCGGCGATCTTACTCCTTTCGCCCCAGCTGCTCCGCGAGCGGCGAGCAGATGTCGTAGCCCGCGTGGAAGAAGTCGGCCGTCTCGCCGCTGCGCCGCTGCATCTCGTTGTCGAAGAGGTTCAGCATGGGGCCGACGCCCGGTATCCTCTCGAGCCTGTTGACCGACTGCCTCCACGCGTCCATGTGTCTCGTGCCCGCGAGGGCGTTCAGCTCGCGCACGCGCGTCTCCAGCGTCTCCAGCACGGCCGGGTTGGCCTTGGGCGTCCCCTGCCCGTTCGTCGGCGGCGCCCGGCGCATCCATTCCAGGTACTCGGCCACCACGGAGGAGATGCCGGCGATCTCGGCCTGCGTGTTGAACACGACCATGCCGAAGGCCGTGAGCTCGGCGAGGATGTGGTTCGCGTCGTCGGCCCTGTTCCCCCTCCCGCTCGGCGACGGCGGCGGCGACGTCGTCGATACCGATGCCCCGTTGACTATCCTGACCTCCCTGAGGCTCGGCATCTGCCTGTGCGTGTAGACGCCCTCACGCCGGAACGAGGACGGGGCGGTGCTGGGCCCTGACATGTCGTCTATGCGTCGAGGGTCCTCCATCTGAAAATGAGACGGGTCGCTTGGGACGCCCACGTGCGGGCTGGGCATGTAGCCGATGAACTCGTTGTCTAGGTTATCCGGCGACAGCGGTAGTGAGTGGTGTGAGAAGGGCGTCGGCGGCATGCCGTGGACGCTCGTGGACATGAAGGGATCTCCCGTCGGTACCGACGCGGCCATGGGCAAGCTGAAAGGCGAGCATTCCTGATACTCGACCCCTCCCATCGACGAGCCGGACGCCGCCATGGGGTTCTGCTCATTTGCAGCAGCAGGCTTATTCGTGTTACTGTGTCTTAATATGTAGGCTTCCGCCTTATCTGTGCTCGCCTACGTCAGCCCTTCGGCCTGTACATCCCGGTGACTTTCCAAGGTGAGCAAGGACGGTACCTAGTCGCTCCTGTAAACTCTCGATGGTCTGGGCCAGGTCTGCCTTTGTCGGCTTGTGGGTTGGCACGTAGATACATGTCTCGCCGGACCGCCGGCACTTCTCGCACGAGGGCTGGCCGCCGTCACAGCGTACTTTTCTGTCGCGGCATAGTTTGCAGGCTATATGACGAGAGAGATTGTTCATGGTGAGACGAGAGTGTTGTGTGGAAACACGCGAAGAGGGAGGATGACTACCTTGGCCGGTCGTTAGCCGTGCTCCCTCTCGAAGCCGTACTCGATGAATGTCTTATGACTTTCGACGTCGCTCCGCCTCATGTGGTGTGAGGCGTCTTAAAGTTGTAGGTAGATTCGCAACTTCCTGTGATAAGTCCTCGTGTGTATGTTGGGAGCTGAGGGTATAAAGCCAGGTTTGCTGCCAAGCTCTGTGTTTTGGGCTGCCCCAGGTGAAATTAAGCTACCGAGCTTACTTGTTACGGCTAACCAGCCTATGATCCCACCGGCTTATCCCTTGAATATTTTGAATGGGGCTCGAATACATAGCTGGAATCTGAGCGGCTTCTGGTGTGTTATGGGGGGAGGGGGGGTGGTGTTTCTGCCTCAGGATCAGGTAGGTATAGGTGGTCGCGGATTAGTGGAAGAGCAAGGAAGATAACCCTGCTTGCGCTGTCTGTGCACTCACCTTCTGCTTGGTGGGAATATGAGTATGGGGATAAAGTACTTCGTACTCGGCACCGTAGCAAGGCGGCATCCGATCGATTACTTGACCGGTAATAAATTGAAAAAAAAAAACTCAAGTTGAAGAAAGGTGCGGTAAAGGCCTTGCTCTCATGTTCGACGTGGTGTCATAGATGAATATTCGAACGAAGCAGATATTCAGCTAGAATGTTTGAGCTCGATTGCTCTGTGCTATTGCTTGGAAGATAGGCCTGGCACAAGAGGCCAAAAGCTCTTTCTCGAGCGGAGGGCTAAGCACTTCGAGCAATGCAAACTTTTATCAGATCAATGAAGTTTACTACGAGTTAGGAGGGTCAGGAGTAAGAGTTCAAGCTTACACGTATTTGACCCACACTGAGCTACTTAGGTTAGTTTGGTTCATTTAAATGAAGTTGATAGTACCATAGTAATTAGGTCGTTTTCCCTCATCCCGTCTGATCTTCGTTGTCATGTCCCGTTGTCGAAGTAATCTGCCAAGCAGTCAATTTTAAGTATGTGGCATGTCAGAGGACATGTCCCAAGTGAAACCAGCTCTGAATTAGTTTCGACCTAAGACGACGGTCCCTGGTAAAAATAACCTTAACAAGCAGCTGTCCACACCACTAGGACTAATACACTAGACCGGCAAGGTACCATGCCAAGGTCTTGGCGTATCCAGCTGTAGTGTAGTCTAACGCCCTGCGATAAGCAGACTTCGGCACAGAAGACACCTACATAGTACGCAATACTTCATCGGGAATAGGCTTCTACAACCGGGACAAAGCCCTGGTTAACGGTTTTGGAGAGACAGCCGGGAGGGTTTACCGATATCATCTTCGGCTGGTGCGGCCCAGATCCTGAGACAAAGCCTTAATCGAACATCAGATGCAACGCGAGTCAACCCAGGTCAGCCTTTTTGGCTGCGGAGACCTGCCTAATTGATATCTTGCGCCACACTCCTCATCGAGGCGAACGCATGCAATCTAATAAGCTTTTTCCCTGAACACTAAGGCAGTCCGACTAAAGCGACGCCGCGTGGGGGATAATTTGAAATCGGGGCGGCAAGCAGCGCTCCTGTAGGTACGTGACATGATGGTCTTAAGCAGCTATCGCGAGTTTAGCTCGGCATACGTGTTGGGAGCGTACCTCATGATCAATCCTTGGTTCTCATTGTAGAGGGTCTGTTCATAACATCTCCGCTACACAGCTAGCATGGTCGCCTTGATTCGACTCATCTTTCCATATGGATGGATGCAGACTCCGTCAGGCATTCGCATTGGATTGGTAAGCTAGGTAGATGCCTGGGTTGGCCCGCTGGCAAGCGTGAGATAGACGGGAAGAGGCCCAGAGCCAAATTCACTTATGCTATAAACAAACACGGGCCCGAGATATAAGCAAAAGTCTCACAATACCACAGATTGATCAACATGAGTAATTGACCGGAACGCCCCAAGATGAGACTGATTCGTGGTTAGAAATGCAACCTATGTTCTGGTGGTAGGTATGGCGTCAGCTTCATAAAGTCGCAGATCAAAGCAACCGAGGTGAACGTAAACCGGGTCGGCCCGCTATGAGGGAGAATGAAATGATATGCATCTCAGTGGCTCAATTAGCCCCTATTTATTCGGTATTTGTAGTTATTGGGAATTAGACGCTGGGAGCATACATGCATTCAACATGCATTCTATAAGTGTATCTCTCCGGTATGGGCAAGCATGGAGATGGCCCAGCTTGAGCTACGGAGATTTCGCCATTCCCGCAGCTGCCAAGAGAATCGACATATCGCTATGTATCTGTACTAGGTATGCCATTCTGAACATCATGATATTATTAGGCCGGCGTTCCATGCAGGGTGACGGGTCTACCTGGCTCCTGGTCTGGTCATGATGGCGCATTGCTTCGCCTTATAACCTACTATTCTAAAGCAGGGCATCTGGAGCTCAAGGTTCCATCCCGTTTGCGTCACAGGTAGCATTTCAAGCCGTCCATGTTAGCGATGAGGAGGCTGCTCCCCCATATTAGTTACATCGTTGTGCATGTACTACTTGTCGCCAAGGATCCCAAAGGCCTGTCATAATTTAAGCTTACTCTGAACTGCAGGACGGATTTAGCTCCAGCTCAAGCGTCTGATCCTTTTCTAGTGTGCTAACCCAATATGAACATGCACACAGTACCTCTGTAGCCTTGACACCAGTCAGCGATACTACTTCATATGTACTTATACATCACTATTGACTCTGCGTACCGAATTCCGCAACCCAAAGCGATAATTGGCTGTGACATGGAGCTATCATTACCAGACATAGGTGAGCGATCGATCGGGCGAGGTTGCTAGTTCTCGAGTGTAGTCACTAACCCGGCCGGCTTATCGAAGCTCGTTTTCTATGTAAGTTCCAGTCAACTGATCAAGAGAGGTGGGAATGAAGCTGCATTGCAACGTGTAGAATACTCCATGACTGACCTGAGCTACGAACTTACTATGTACGCAGTTATGATGTAGGTAGTTCTTCCTACGCTTGGCGGTTATGACCCCAACATGGAGGAAAACGACTTTAGCCATCCATATATCCCTGTATACTACCTATACCAGTAAGGCTCGAACGGAGTTGTCCACGTCTATTTCAAAAGGCAAGTTGGAGGTGCCGATGCAAAGCCGCCGCCAGAATTTGCCCAAAAGGCCCGATGGTCGCTCCAAAAGCAGCACGAGTCGTGTGAACTGCCTGCCGGGACTTTCGTACACCCCTGGCACAAGCGAAGAGGTGGTGTAAGGTATACCCCTGTCAGCAGATAGGATCCCTGCCACGTGGTGGATCATTACGTATAGCATCGAGATAGCTTTCACAGTAATCAATCCCCACACTATGGGACTACATGTAGAGGATAAGCAGTACATACAAGACTAGCTGTGAGGCCAGTTTTTGTTTTCGATTTGTATGTGTAAGGACAGGACTTGTGGACCTAAAACTGACAGCCAATTTTTGTCTCAGGTGATACGGTGACAGTAAAAAGAGTTTGAATAAAGCTCCTACGAAGAGGCTCAGAGACTGGCGAGAATAATGAGATAATCACTTAATCCGAAAAATGGGCATGATCGCGATTAAATTATGTTCTGTCAAACAGTTAGAGTCGGCAGTCTACTGAACATGAGGTAATCCGGCTAAAAAAGCTTAAAAATACATTGTCGGCACAAGTCATATACTTACCGCCCAGATAGGCAAAGGAAACATAACACACACAGCCTTGTCTCTGTTTATCAGCGGGCCGGCATGTTTACGCTCATTACTCACATGTTTACTCTGCTGCGAAGAAAATTATATAAGAGGCTGGTTGTGGCGTTGATCTAGCAGTTACTACATAATATATGCATAGATCGTTTTTCGTTTTGTCGTGGACACTCTCTAGATATTATGTTATGAAATAATGTTTATGTGATTTTACTAACCTGTGGAAATCTACCTCTTCTCCTAACCCAGGCAGGAGAGTAGGTGAGTAAGTACGCTAGGTCAGTAGATTTAAATTTGAAGTGCCTTAACACTTTGATTTTTAAAACAATTACTTAAAACAAGTCAGAGCATAGAACTACAGCGCTTTACCGGCACACCACGTGAACCAAACGGCAACCGTAGAATGTTGTCAAGTCAGATGCTTCACCCTTTCCGTTACTTTTATGGTAACGTGACAAAATAGAGGGTCGTCGCTCTATTTAAAGACAGGTTGCGTAGCGCCACGAAGCTCTTTAGTCTTTACAAATAACTATTTTTTATTCAAGCCAGCTAATGTATGGTATGAAGGACCTAACTCAAAAAAGTACAAGTGTAATGTGTGTAGAACGAGGAAAGAACGGACAACATGATAGTACACAAATCAACACGAACACCGCCGGCCGGCGCTCAACTTCGTAGCTGTCGATGAAAGGCGAATAAGTCCACTTCAGAATTCGCCAGGACCCCGCTACAAGTCTTTCCGAAGGCTTGCACCTCCCATCATCTTCATCATCTGCTTCTTTTTCTGAAACCCCTTTTGCCCTTTTGCAGCCACTCGCGAGCATGACTGGGACCAGTCTGGTGCCAAGGGACGCCAAGGTCCTTTGAAATGTGGTCCTTGACAGAGTGTTCCATAAGAATTGACTCATCATAGGAGCCCGGTCTGCCCTCGTGATCGAAGAAGCTTTCGAGAAGTTCCTGCTCTTCACGTGCTTTTCTGGCAATAGTGCGTTGCATGCCTCTAACAGCACGCGAATTGCTGTAGGTCTTTAGTTTCATCCACTCAGCTACTTTATTGAAGCTTAGTTGGAAGCTTGCCGAATCGTAGGTCGGCGGTCCATGGGGACTTTTCGTATGGTAGACATATCAACTAAAGCTTGCCGAATAGTAGTGCCTTTTGGTAGGCATTAACTCTCCCTCTTAGGCGCTACGATTTTGGAAGACCCCCCCCCCCCCTTCTGTTTATTCATCGTCACTTCCGATCCTCTGAGCTATGGTCACCGTACGCGCTCCGGGGTTAATCGAAGGTCGCGGGGTCATCATGGGCGGACTGCTTCTTTGCACCTCTTTTAGGTGCTAGTTCCCGACCATTGTTTCGGGAAGTGGAAATTATAGTTGTTGCTTTTCTAAGCATGATGACTAGCGACTAATACTACAACTGCGATAAAAGAGCGGCATATATAAAGCGAATGGAAAATTGCTGGGTGCTCAACGCTAAGTTTATAATTCCTCTCGGAGATCCAAGAGCAGACAAGAAACATGAAAAAAAATGAGCTCGGTATATGATGAGCTCATCATATATAACCTCGTCGAATCGAGGAGCCTTCTGATTGGCTAGATGTCGTTTACTAAAGTGCAAAGTGGAGGCCGGTTTGGTGAGCGGGACTTGTTGTCAGCAAAAGCACGCTTGTGATTTGATGTAATCGATTGATGATTGTCCTGTTATGTCTCTGATTGTCTACCCCCCTTTTCTTACCGACATAACTTAAAGCAAAGATAGCTTAGCAGAAGTAGGCTGGGAAATGTGTTGAAGAAACTTAACGACTCCGCCAATTGCCACGCTGAGGTGTCGCTCCGTGAAGAGGTCCTCATGTCCCGCGCCTTCGACCTCGACCTTGCTTTTATAAAAGCCCGGACCGCCATCAATCTCGTCGAAGTATTTCCTCTGCATCGCAGCATAGGTCACGGTGTCCGCTGCGGTAACGATGAACAGCGCGCCCCGAAGCCCGCTCTTGGCATCTCCGTTGGCTCCTGTGCCCAGGTGCTTCCACAGAGGCCATGGCGTCCACTGGGCGATCTTGTAGTAGGTCGCGAGCGTGGTACGGTTCACATGGCCTGGCGCGAGGTCGCGACCGCCCTTGACCAGCTTCGCGTATAGCTTCGTGTCTAGGCCATGGCCCATCCCGACTGCGTTCTCCCCGCGCTCGTTGACCAGCGGCACCGTGAAGGCGGCATTGCCCCTGACCTGCGACTCCTTATCTTGGGCACACTTGTGTAACACACGTGTGCGCTGCGCTGACGATATAAAGTCCAAGTCTGTCACGGGCGCCGCGACTATGACGAAGCGGCTCCGGGGATCAACTGACACGGCTGTCAACGCTACGCTACCGCCGAACGAGAAGCCAAACATCCCGGCCTCGTTAGGGTCCACCGACGGCAACGTCAGGAGGTGGGTCAGAGCATCACTCATGTCCGCGACATACTGCGGCGGGTCAATATCGTTCCGCGGCAGGCCCCCGCTTGCGCCGATACCTCGGGGCTCGTAGAGGAGCACTGTTATCCCGTGTTTCTGGAGGGCGGCAGCGCAGGCTGGGAGGTTCATCATGGTTAGGGGACAGTTGAACTGGCATCTTGTGTGAGTAAAGTTGAGCTCCGATCGTCATCCGACCAACATGACTTACCCCGGGACACATTGTCAAGGCTGGCCCTCGTCCGGGCCGCTCGGCCTCGTACACACGCCCATGTAGTTCAGTGCCATCGGTGGTCTTGAACCTGATCTCGTGGTATGACATGTTCGCCGACTCGCCCGTTCTCGGCAGACTGGTGGATCCTCGAGCAAGTACCGAGCTGGTGATATGAAAAGCCGAGCCTCCTTCAAAGTTTGCGAAAATCGCCTGCTCGAGCCCCGTTATTCCAGGGCTTCGTAGCCTGTATAGTGCTTATCTTGGCCCACATTCTTTGGCATATCCTACTTGATCGGGATGATACCGGGTGGTTTAGGTACTTACACTACCTACCTAGTCTACTTCATGTCGCCGTGACCAGATAGGTACCGGAGACAGGGGTTTATACCTAATTCGTTATCATCAACACCCCCGGAAGTATTGAAAAGAAAGGAGATCTTCTTCACCGCTAGGAATAGAACCGATTCAGCTAGCTTGGCTGTGGAGGGAGCAACTACGGTGACGATAGTTGGACGTGCAGACACAACGGGCTATTTTAGGCTAGCGGGTTTCTATTCTGCGCATACAAAGCTTAACACTGGCTGACAACTGTAGGACATAGGAGACAATTTGCCAAGTAATTAATGTGCCAAATGGGCTGTCCGGTAACAAGCCAATTACAACATACGAACGGCCGGATGCGAGTGTTGAGCACCCGTCGCCCAGAAATTAGAGATGCGCTAAGCTGATATGGTTAAATAGAGGCGGAACAACAGGGCAGAAGTGGGTTCTGGATGAAGGTTCACACCACAAAGGTGTTAGCTTGGACACTCTTACTTTGCTACGTGATATCCCACTAAGACTAAGGTTTTAGCATGAAATCATTTTAAGCACTCATAATAGAAGAAAACAGAGGTCATAGTAGTATTTTTCTCGACTTTTTAAATTTGTAATTCGTAGTTTGGTTGAGGGTTGAATAGGTAGTATAAAAGTGCTGTTGTAATGTCCGTGACTCTAGTTTCCTGACATACCTACTAATATACACTATAAGTACTTAGTACCTTATGTTCTGCATGGGACTTAGGGTTTTATAGCTTCTAGCATACATGTACATAGCTAAATCAAACAATTTAATCATGGCTCAGTAATCAATTCCTTGTAGGTACTTGGGTTGAGGCTGAATCCACCAAGATGCTGTTGCTTCCGGTTTTGTTACGTAATGCCGCTCAAAGAACGCGGGTTTTAGAGGTACCCAGGTATTCTATTGAGGTACATGATGCAGGTCCTTTACTGTAGGTCAACATCCAAGCCCCTGCCAAGGAGTTTTACAAACATCTCCAAACATACGAAGTACTACCTTCATAATTACATGCTTTAAGCCTCCGACCAAGCCGTTCAATTTCTTCTCTCGTTTCCCCCATCAGTGCCTCCTTTACTCTATCTTCACAACCACTGCGAAGCTTCAGCTTAAGTCTCCAAGATAGAACCTGAAAAAGTTGCCAGCGACATAATGACGCAGCGCCCATCAAACCGGCATGCTCATAGCGAGCAGAACGATGGTATCGTGGAGGCAAACCATGTCATCTCCATCGGCGGTAATCGCGGCGAAGGCAGTGTCAACAATATCGAAAACAATATCGCCTCATTAAATGCGGATTCGCGACAACCTAGCTACCCAAACGGGAAGCGGTTTCCCCTTCGTAAAGCAAAACCTCGACTCCTAAGCTTTCGTGGACTCAAGACGATATTGGAGTAGTATATTGAAGTCACGGCTTTATTAAAGATATCTTGATTGGGACTTCGTCTCCAGGGGATCCGGGCCAGCAGTGGTCTTCCGTGCGGGGCAATGCCGCGAAGGCAAAATTGGAAAAAACAGCGGCAAGGACATGCTGCATGACTTTTCGCTCATATTATCAGCCAGCTAGATACCCAACGAAGAGGACATGGATACAGGTGTGGGAGACGAACCGTAATAAGTTAAGTTGTTGCCTAGACACGTTCTGGGACCGCTAACAAAGGCCCATAACACATCCTCCCTGCATGTTTTCTTGTCAGCATCTCGTTGTAGCCAACGCTCCGGTCGCCATTCATGAACGTGATCCCATTTGGCAGGGTCTCTGTGTACAAACCACTGGAAAGAGCTGATACGCGTCCCCGGTGGGATATTATCAATGCCTGCCACCGAAGAAGTTTTGTCCGGCGGTGTGATACGTGGCAGGGGTGTGCTGGTGGGACGCATACGCAACGACTCGTCGATAACGGCTTTGAGATACGGAAGCGAATCTAGCTTTGCGGATGTGCATCTGTGACTGTGCTCGGCTGGGTCCCCAAACTCGTTCGGACGGGGCATCTTAATTCCATGAGCTGTAAGCTCCTCCCGAATGGAGTGCTGTGCCCCTGGGTTCTGTGAAATATACCAGAAAGCGTAGCCAAGGACGAGGCCTATTCGGCCGACCTGTTTAGCTTCTATACTGCATATGAATAACACACATAAGGAACCTTACCTAACACTTCCCTCGATGCGGCTTTCGTAGCATCAGCACAACGGCGACTAACATACAGGCCAATCCGCCCGAAGCTGGGCACACTTACAGATATGATCAAACATTTCACTTGCAACTTCCTGCCTCTTATCTTGTTCACTTAAATGCGGCGAATCCTTCTCGACTGCTGCCCTGGCTGTCTCGTAAACGACAGGCTCCTCGGCGAAGGACAATTGCAGGCTCGCCTTTCGTTTTTGCTCAATAACTGCATCAGCTTTCGAGGCCATATCTGACATCCATTTTTCCAGAAAATCCTTCGATTTAGTGTAACTGCTGGGTAGTAAGTCAATCCCAAGGGCACTCGTGAATTTATACAAGCGCGGCATCTCCTGGACGAAAAACGTCTCATGGCACATTGTGTTTTCGTAGTGAGCCCGCCATTCCGCTATTGTCGATTTAGGCTGACAGATGTAGTCCGTTCCGCTAGAGTAGCCGAATATGAAGGAACTTAGTATGTCTGCACATATGCAGTAACTAAGGTCGAGCCCATCGATCTTGCCGTCTTCCTGCGCCGCTTTGTGTAGCATTGGAAGCAATCGGTCATACAAGACCTTATTGGTGACATCTAGAAGATGCTCTGACTGTAATAGAGCCGACTTGGAGTAGAGTGCCGCTGTCCTTCTGCGCCGGCGGCCGTGTTCGGTTCTTTCTAGACTTGTGAAGGCATTTCGACGTCTCCAAGACAAGGTCCGGTGTTAGCGCCATAGGAATAAGATGTATTAAGGTCTGAAGCCGCGCAGCGGTTACCTACCGGTAATAGTCGAATGGGGCAAAAAAGGAGGCTGGTTTTGGGAAGCCCGCATCATAAATCTTGCGAATGCCGTCTTGATAGCTGCTCACACTGAGATCCTTTGGCCCAACTTGAACTATAGGTCCATGCTTCTGGTGCGCCTCTATCAAGCGGGACAGTTCCTGGCCTGAATACCTCGTCCAGAGGATCCAGACAGAGCTGAATCGGGATGACCAATGTGCCACCGGAACCTGGTATAGAGGGGAGAAGAATAGCCGTACAAGACAATAGCTGGACAGCAAAGCCATAACGACACCCAGATAAAGAAGCATGATGATGAACACGATACCTAGGTAACTGTACCTGCAATAAAGGCTACCTCTACACCAATTGTGGAGTTGACTAGATGAAGTTCGACTTGTGATCATCCAGACATAGCTAAGGACCCGAAGACGACCGAATGGCAATACGTTGAATATAGCATAGAAGACATGTAAGTGTTCTTGTTGATTGGTATGGGAATCTTCACAGCTGATGACGTATGAATAAGACATATGAGAAACACTGAAAACTTCGACCTATCTGCTAGAATGTCTTACCACGGGCATTACCTACAGAGTAGCTACTCAAAGACGGGCCGGAATTAGCAAGTCACGGGGGGAAGTGGGTCTGAATTCCGAGTTGTGCTTCTCCAATTCCGTTCATACTAGTCTGCGATTTCCACTCTATAACAATGTTACAAGAATATCCAAGCTTATGTCAATACCGAGATGGATAATATATATATACGTCTTCCTTTGACACGTAGCAATACCATTGTAGGTATACATGCCGAACTAGTTTTTGCCCACGAAGAGGTTCTTTTCAAGCACATATGAAAGCGTTATCATAGGAGGTGTTCCTTACAATGTCTGTTTCCCAAACCCAAACTACTACCACGACCACCCACGATACGGTGACGCTGAGCAGCAACCAACCCTCGACTGAGCCCCTTGAATTAACCGGTCTCTGGGATAACCATAAACAGTCGGCCGTTACTCCAATCGTCGGCACAATCTTCGATGATGTTAATCTAGCTGACGTGCTACGCTCTCCCAACTGTGACGCTCTGATCCGTGAGCTTGCCATTTTAGTTTCTCGCCGCGGGCTTTGTGTTTTCCCCAAGCAAACGACACTGAGCATTCCTGACCAGAAACGTCTGTGTCGAAAGCTGGGGCAGCTCACTGCTCGTCCCCCAACTTCGGACTTATGGATCCATCCTGTGAACCAGACTCGCCTCCCTGATGGCACACTTGATGGTGAGGTAATGTCACCATCTCGCGACCCTTCCAAGAAGCTATACACCCAAGTAAGAAATCCTATACTAAACAAGACTGATTTTTGGATCCTTTTTGTGATCGTAACATCAAGGAACCACTGCATTCTTTCCGTAACCAGCTTACAAGAGACTCATTTCCCGGGTCTAGGAGGGCGGTTATTCCGGCAGCACCGCACATAATCAGAGCCGTGCAGACGGCTGGCACACCGATGGCTCTTTTGAGAATGTCCCTGCCGATTACACCTTGCTGCATATGAAAGAATGTCCTGATACCGGCGGCGACACCCTGTTCGCCTCGGCTTACGAAGCATATGATCTTCTCTCGACACCTATGCAACAGATGCTCGAAGGCCTGAAAGCAACATTTATGCCGGCAAACCACACACCGGAGAGGATTGCCGAGCAATTGTGGCCAGGGAGCAGAGGGGCCCCTAAAAATATTGGCGCTGAGCTACGTGCCAGCCATCCATGCATCAGGACCAATCCCGTAACTGGGTGGAAGTTTCTATACGCTTTCGGACACCACCTAGAAAGAATCGAGGGTCTTGGGGACGTCGAAAACAGGATGATGCTGGAGTTCATGACAAGGCTCATCACGGAAAACCACCAACTTCAAGCACGCGTCAAGTGGGGCAAGGATGACCTGGTGATTTGGGATAACAGAGCCGTGTACCATGTAAGTCTCCTTTCGACCATAAGAGACACAGGTAATAGAGTTATTTACTGACAGGTTGCCCCCTATCTAGTGCGCTACGTATGATTACGGTGCCACTGGCTTACGCCGGGCAAACCGGGTCTGCGGATGCGGCGAGGTACCGTACTTGGACTATCAGTCTATTGGACGTCGGGAAGCCCTGGGTATAAAATATTAGATGTGTACACTCATACTAAACCTGATTGTCTCGAAGCGTAATACGGTCAAAGTATAATATACGCTGCTGTTTGCTTCCATTTTAGCATGAATACGGGTGTAGCGTGGGCACAACCTATCGGATGGTGGACTAAAGGGGGGAGGCTGACCTAGCTTTGGTCGGCCTGAAGCTGCGAGACAGACAAGTAGCGAAACTTGATATAGACCGATTATATGAGATATCTCTCAAGCTTCTCTAAAGTTGGGATCTCGAACATGAATTAAAATGATGTAGATCGCGGTAATTATTTATTTTAGAGCGGTGCCTTTTGATTACAATCGCGTCTTAAACAGGATGCTTGTAATACTCAATGGCATTGAAGGTACCAAGGTGAATGTAATTATAGTGGTCTTAAGTACAGGTTGAATGGACGAGATGATGATGAAAAGACTGGCACCTAGATAGGAAGGTTAATAGATTTGTGTTTGCTAAACAATATATAAAACAGAGGAAAATAACATGCAGTCGTAATTGCAACCTAATAATACGCGGTCTGCGGGCTACTGGGGATCTCATCGGCCTCATCAACATCGAGAACAGTTTTATTCTTTTCGCCTACTATGAAATAAATCAGCGTTTGCTCGTGATATGGTCAAGTGCCCAATAGTGGGCGAGAACTGAAAACCTTACCATCGAGCGCGACTAGGAACCGACTGACGCAATTGTAGCAGCTGGCAGTCGCGATTACTTCGACTATCGCCCTCTCATTGAATAGAGAGCGCAACTTGGAAAAGGTGTCATCGCACACCCTCACACTGCGCGTCATCTCGTCCGCCACCACGAGTGCGGCCCACTCCTTGTCCCCAAGCCCGACTTGCTTACGCCGCTCCGTAGTCACACTTGTCAGATCTCTCTCCTTTACTAAGTCCATCGCTTCGGCCGACACGCCCCCCTGCATGGCTAGGGGGGCATGGCTGTCCCACTCATACCAGGCGCCGTTGCAAACAGCTACACGGCAGATGACGAGCTCGCGGACAGTAGGCGGTAGCGTCGTCCGGGTCCGAACAGAACCGAGGAATGAGTTCCACCCGTCGGCCACTGGGGGTGAATGTAGGAGCGTCCGATCAAGCGCCTGCAAGGGTTCCGGCGCGCGGCGGGCGCGGATGCGCTCTACGACCTCGAGTTCAGCTTGCCCCTCGAGCGCGGATTCGTCAGCATATGGGATGCGCATATTGAAGGGCGGGTTTAGAGCGACTCAGAATAAAACGATCGAATCAGCAGAGCAAAGCCTAGCAGAATGCGGATTAACGAGTAGGAATGTTCGATATATCGGTGAGCTGTCTGTTCTGTTTAGCTTGGATGTCTCGGACGTTGTCAATGACTATTGCCTCAATAGACTATGCTTAATCTAGACAAGAGTGCTCCTGATGTTCGTATTACTAAAGTGTCCAAACTCAGTAGGCGGAGCTTGTTGACGAAAATGCCTACATCAAAGTCTTACGTCTTCCGACATAATTAGCTTATTACTTCTCCGTCCATCACAATGCCGTGATATCGGATAACACTGCAGCTGCACGGAGTTGATGATGATGTAAGAACGGAATTCCGGGGCTTATGTAGGTCTCGGAATAGGTCGGCATAGCATCCACGTCAGACTGGAGGTATTATATTCTTCGCGGCATAGAACCGGGCAGGCATAGCTTCAGTTCGGCTCCGGCTGGGTACCGAACGATCCTGGTACTCTGGTGCCTGCATTTAGTTATTCCATTGCAGCCAAACTCGCACGATCGAATTCCTTTCGATCTGACACTAGACTGGACGTTGAGTCCGTCTGGGTGTCAAAGAGCTTGGTACCACGCACATTTAATTATACAATGCGAACCAGGCCCGCTACACTTTCTCAAATCAGAGCAGGTTTCTGAGACAGGGAATTTTCATCCATTGGGAATGGAAACGATGAAAGAGTCGCCCCTCAAGACAAGCGGCGGGGGAAGCCAAAGTGAGTCCCACGTCTTGCACAACACCCTTGTTTCGCAACCCCCGACCGTCGCCTCAGCTTCAGGGTCTTACATCATACTCTCGACCGGCCAACGGATTCTAGATGGCTGTACCGGAGCCGCTGTCGGTAGCATTGGCTATGGAAA
This sequence comes from Nemania serpens, assembly GCA_022578855.1. Classification (NCBI taxonomy): domain Eukaryota; kingdom Fungi; phylum Ascomycota; class Sordariomycetes; order Xylariales; family Xylariaceae; genus Nemania; species Nemania serpens. The sequence goes on along the minus strand of MU396798.1, from coordinate 68,252 downwards.
CCGCGAGGTGCAAGCTGCCGTCACGGATCAGATGTCCAAGGTGTGCTATACTCACACGGTAGCATTCACAACCACTGTTGCTGAAGACTTGGCGGACATGCTCCTTGAGGGCAACCCGTACGGCCTGTCTAGGGCATTCTTCGTCTGCTCGGGAAGTGAGGCGACGGACTCTGCGCTGAAGCTCGCGCGGCAGTATTATGTTGAGAGCAATCAGCCAGAGAGGCGTCGGATCGTAGCGCGGAGACGTGCTTTCCACGGGAACACTATCGGAGCCCTCAGCGTCGGCAGCCACATCGCGAGGCGGGCACCATATGAAGGTGCTCTTCTCCTCAGCGATGCCGTGAGCTACGTGAGTCCTACGTATGCCTATCGTGATCAAGCCGAGGGTGAAACGGAAGAGGAGTACGCCGCGCGTCTAGTGGAGGAGCTGGATGCCAAACTCCAGTCTCTTGGCCCGGAAACAGTCATGGCATTTATCGCGGAACCTGTAGGTGGCGCGACGGCGGGATGTCTGACCGCTCCCAAAGGCTACTACCAGGGCGTGCGCCGACTGTGCGACAAGTATGGCATCCTCCTACTTCTCGACGAGGTTATGTGTGGTGCCGGCCGAACGGGTACCTTTTTTGCCTTTGAGCAGGAGGGCGACGGTGTATATCCGGACATACTTACGCTAGGCAAGGGCCTGGGGGGCGGATATGCCCCTATTGCTGCCGTGCTGGCCCACGAGAAGGTCATCGGCGTGCTACAGGGGGGCAGCGGCGTGTTCAACCACTCGCACACTTACCAAGCGCATGGTGTAAGTTGCGCTGCCGCGCTGGCTGTGCAGAAGGTACTTCGCCGCGACGGGCTCGTTGCGCGCGCGAAGGCTAAAGGCCACTGGCTGGAACGTGCGCTGAAATCCGCATTCGGCCAGCGAATGTACGTTGGCGACATCCGCGGTAAAGGTTTGTTCTGGGCGCTTGAGTTCGTAAGAGACAGGGCGACGAAGGCCACATTCGAGCCGAGTCTACGTTTCACGCATAGAATAGTAGACGAGGCGCTACGGCGTGGCTTGACGGTGTATCCGGGAGCGGGGACGGTGGATGGACTCGTGGGGGATCACATAATTGTTGCGCCGCCATATAATGCTTCGGACGAGGAATTCGAGGAACTACTCAGGTTACTGGCCGAAACTTACGAAGCTGTCGAAAACGAGGTAAAAAGCATTCTGGACGTGCCTTCTAGCACTAAAGCGGGCTGAATTAGGATAGTGAAAGTCAACAGCCATGTAGCAGATAATATATTAGTACATTGTATCTAAGTAAGCACTTGTACAATGTGCCTTCAAATTCAAACTGTGGTTTAATACTTGAGTACCTGCACCACAGCTTCTGCGGTTAGGACTTATATATCAGCGACATCTCGCTTCTAAGCTGACTCTGTAGAAACACGCCGACGCAACGGACCCATGATCAGTCTCCCAGGAGCCCCCTCGGTCTACCTTACCGACGTTGTAATAACTCGGTGCAGACCATCGCATCTTACTATTACACAGCGCTATGTTCCTTTTCATCTGAAGGCTGCGTCTCACCATCCACGTCTTTCTTAAGCTCCTTGACAGATTTCCACTCCATACATAATGCAGCCAGAAGTCCCAAAATGGCTACAGTTACACAGGCCCAGAAAGTCCTTGTGATCGCCCAATTATAAGCAGCGAGCACTCTGTCTTTCTGAGATGGGGTTATAATTTTAAGTATATCCGTCGCGCCGTAAGATATGATACCGTCAACATCGACTCCGGGGATGCCAGACAACCCATCTCGAAGAAGATTCGTGAAAATATTCTGCGAGATAGAGATGATCAACGCAGCACTGATGCTTATTGCGAACGAGATGGCTGACAGCCCGGCGGGTATGTCTTCTGCCGGAAGCGCCGTCTGAATCGCCGTCCAAGGCTGAGGAAATGCGAATCCGAGGCCGATTCCGAACAACACTTGCCATCCAATCCAGGAACCGGTTCCCGTGGCGGGGGTGAAAGTTGTGAGAAACCCGAATCCGATGGCCATCATGATTGACCCAATCACCATGAGCGGCGTGTAGTATCCAAAGAAGGACACGATGAAGCCAGAGGAGATGGCAGCAACAGAGAGGCCGATGATCGATGGAAGAAGCATCGCTCCGGATTCGGCTGCTGATGCCCCTTTGATGGCTTGGAACCAAATAGGCAGCTTTGAAAGGCATGCGTTAACAATCGCGATTACTCACAATCTTTGAGGTCACAACTTGGAGCGACTTACAAAGTAATCAACGACGTTGAAAGCCGCTGACGAGCAGAAGGCGTATAGAATGCATAGCCCCGCCGTTCTGTTGAGCAAGACCGAGCTGGGAATGGTTGCGCGGTCTTTCCTCAGCATCTCCAATGCGATGAAGGCACCAAACACTACAACGGCGACGACCAAAAGAGCAATAATCCTGCCGCTGCCCCAGCTGTATGTCGTGCCACCCCATTCTAGAGCTAGTAAGAGGGAAACAATGCTTCCGGTGAATATGAAAAGGGCAAAAATGTTGAGCTGCTTAAGTTTGGAGATGATGGGACCGTCGGAGACTTTTTGGTTCTTCGAATCCTTGAAAAGCACGACGAGGATAGCGATCGTTAATCCGCCTACCGGCAGGTTGAGCCAGAAACTATGTCACCCCCAAGTTTATTAGAAGATGAGCATCCCGGGAATTGGAATTGGTGTTCATCTACTCACCACCATCTCCATGTGACATATGTCGTGAAAGCACCACCAATGACAGGCGCGACGATCATGGCAATGCACTCGAGGCCTCCAATCGTGCTGTTGCATATAGGTCTCCAACGAGGCGGAACCGAATGTGTTATCGCGCTGCATGGTTTCGGAGTCAGGGACAAGATGCTCCCATAAGTGAGGGAGGGGAGCAAAACAGACTGACATGAAGACGCCGATCAGGATTCCAGCAGAGCCAGAACCAGCAATGGCCCTTCCGACGATAAAAGCCGGTGAGTTGGTCGCCGTGGCAGATACGATTGATCCGATTTCAAGAATGACTACGGCGGTGATAAGAACCCATTTGACCCGCCATTGCTCGTATATCTTGCTGAAAAGAAATTGGCTCGAACAGGTCGAGAGCCGGTCTGGAAGAGGTCGGTGTCAGCCGAGGGTGTAGAGACGACGGTCTATTGGCCTCGGTGGCTCAGGGCGACTTACACGCTGAACCATACCAACCGAAATCTGTCAACGAATGGAACTCATTTGTGATGGTGGGAGTCGCCGTGCCAACGATAGTATTATCCTAGAGATTGAGCATTAGCAAATGATTTTCTTTTTCTTTCAACGAAAAAGGATTGATATTACTTGCCAGACCTAAAATGAAGATGGCGAGTGCCATTGCTGTGAAAACGGGGACCAACTCCCATGGCCGGAGGTAGTCTGGGCCATCATCGGCAGTCTCATGATGTACTATTTTTGGTACAGTAGCAGTGTCGGTCACAGCGTCAGAGGCTTTCAATCCAGTCACTTTTTCATAACTTCCTGCGAAAGACTGGTCGCTCTTATTGCTTGTATTCGCTATCGTCGACGTATCCATCATTAGCCAGGGAGCATTTGTGATGATGAAACACTTCAAGAAGAGATGAAGACTGCGAGGTTTTGATGATCTGATTGATTCCTGCGAGTGATGCCGATGAACTGATAATCGAACAGTGGAAAAGGAACGGTTCAGAAGCTGTACTGGAAATTGCTAGACTGCTGTATACCTAGAACCAGCACTATTCAGCAGCAATACTTGCTCCAAACCATGTAAGCAAGCACCGGAGTTCATACGGCATTGGACATCCCAAAGTGGTAAGTGGCATACTATTTCCATCTGCAAGAAGCGGAATTCAGCCCCGCAAATATCCGGAATACAGGGTCCCCTGAGAACAGATCATTCAAGGCGAACATTGTGGCCGGCGGTTCTCTGAGTTACGGAGTAACGATACGAAGGACAAAAAACCATCAAGTTAAGGAGAATTCTACGAAGTACTGTAGCGCAGAAGATCAAAGGACAGAGGACTCCTTTAGGTAGAAATACCCCAGGACGAAAGGGGTTAGCTTTGCCGAAATAGGCTAATCATATACCCTTCTTAATTTGAAGCCACCCGGTTGGCCAAAGCCGCTTATTACAACTGGGGTCCTCCCTTCCTCCATGGCGCGGTTCTGTTAGAACAGTGCTTGTAATGTCCCCCACGGTGGTTTCCATTTCCTAGACCTCCCTCCCTTCTACATCATCAATAGCACTCCGTTCGCTACAGTTCTCACAACCTGCTCATGCTAATGCCCTTATTCATTCTGCCTCTCGCCAGATTAATCACGCTAATTCAACTGACAATCAGACTACGACCAAATTTCGATACCCCTTGACTGGCCTCAAATCTCTTGACGTAAAAACTTCATGATGTCCCGTGCCCAAAACGGCCGTTTCTTGTAGTCGCCTAGCTTTTCTGGCATGGAATCGATGGCGTCGGCAAGCTCGACACCATTGCCTTCCGCGACGATGTCACGCAGACTTGTCATGTATAGCCTCACACAAAAGACGATGGCCTTCGTCTCCTCCAGGACCGTAAGCGTCTGACGCTCGTAGCGGAGCCAGCACTGGTCAATGTCGATCGGCTCGGTCTCGTCTGGTAGGCTGTGACCCTTCTCGGGGTAGAAGTTATTGCCGTCTAGGCGCCAAAGATCTTTACCATCCACCTGGAGACTCCACTGTACGGACGAGATCAGAATCGCGAGGAAAGGAGACAGCTGCTTGAGCATCAGATAGGCGCCATTTGTCATAACTCACATTAAAACGCTGGATCCATTCGCCCACCTTCATCCTACGCACAAACCTGTCGACCCCGTTGGCGATTCTCTCCTCGTAGTGAGGAACAGGGACGTGGATATCCCTGAACGACATGCCAATACGTGAAGGTCCGTCGAAGCCACCGGGGAAACAAGAGATATACCCCTGTAAGCGGTACTGCCCTTCTCCGTCAGGGCACATCAGGTAGAAATCTTCTTCGAGGTTTCTGCACAATGTCTGGAGAGCTAGTACCGCGTCTTTCTGAGCTTTCCCAACGTCGTACGTCTTCTTTGTCACCAAGTTTGTCATCTTGTGACCCTCTAGACGAAACATGGTTGGGAAGCGTTGGGGGACATGCTTGACCATGACTTCTCTGAAGAGCTCTAGGATCGCCGGGGTGCTAATTTCATTGACTCCGATGGCCCATTGAGGTTGTGCCTCCATAGTACCGATCCTCTCGTCCAGACGATCCAGATATCCGCAGTCCATTTGGATCCAATCATCTTTCTGAACCTTTTCGATGCCTTAGGCACTTCGTGAGTGATGGTCATGACGGCTGAGAGCAGGATGACATACCCATCGCAACGTGTGGACTTTTAATGAATGGGCGATATCCACGGGGCGGCTCCTTACGAAAGTCGAAGTTGTGAGCCTCGCCTACGTGCCTGTATAAGTCTCTTCCAGGGAGAGACTTTGACTTGAGGTCTATGGGCTGTGGGACAGGCCGAAGTTGTCTCGTTGCCCATCGTCTTCGTATCAACTCATAAATAACAATAACGGCTGGGAGAGTGATTGCATAAAGCAAGTATGATGGGAGCCAAATCATGATTGCGGGAAAGGCGAAGAAGAGTCCGAGAATATCGCTCTGAAGAAGGCAGTGTAATTGGACGGTTATTGACAATCTCTCCACAATATCGAGTTCCAAACTTGAAGGGATTCAACTGTACGAGGGTATGATATGCCCTTCTCCGATTACAGCGGTCTCAATGCTGTATTGTTAAGATATAAGTATACTGGCCTTCTCCCATGCCCTCTTTATTCTACATTGTGCATTAACGGATCTCTTTAGCTATAGTAACTGTCGATAGGACCATTTCTTTCCCACTCCGACTTCCACTTCAACGGTCCGGCGTTCACATTCGCCTGTAGCCAGATCTGCCCCACTCAATGTTGCATCTTATTGACTTAACCTGCCGGTATTCGAACTCCGTCATCTTTACCCTTTATGGAAATAGCAGCTGGAAATCCCGGGGACGTTGCAGGGTCCCTCGAGCAACTCTCTACTAATGCCATGGGTAAAGAGCACCCAGGTGAGTGTTCCAGCTATGCACGTAACGCAATGGTAATGCATCTCACTAATGATTCTACCTAAGTGGATTCGAAAGGACTGCAGTCCAGAGTAAGGCCATACCCACGGCATTGGGATTGGCTGCACAGTGGACTCTGCTCCGTGAGGATATGATCGATTATATCCCCATCCCTACGAGGTTCAGGTACCACATTCAAATATGTGGCTGCGAACTTCCTTATTATCACTTTGAAATATCGAATCTCTCTCGAAAACACTGCTGATGAAATAATCGCATGCTTCTTTCGGAAACCTCGCCTCATAATCTCGCCCGCCAAGCTAGGAAACAATATTATCACTACTGATTATTGTTGTCGCCTTGACATTTTCGCTATAAACATGAATGTTCACTCTAGCGGCCGTCGACCACGACCTGAGAGCGGACAAGAGAAGGCATCAGGCGGGCTTTTACAGCGATTCGACAAGTGGGTTACACTTAACCCTGATAGATGCGCTATTCTCTTCAAGAACGAAAAGGTTTCTTATGGTGAATTGAATAAGAGATCCCTCCAACTAGCGACTAAGTTGAAATATCATGGGATCGGTCTCGAGAGCTTCGTCCCATTCTGTCTCCCAAAGTCGGTACACGCCATTGTTGCTTTGCTTGCCATCTTGCGATGCGGGGCGGCATTCGCTGCGATTCTCCCTAGCGCACCACGTCAAAGAAAGAAAGAAATCATCGAAGCTTGCGGGTCGAAGGTGCTTGTGTGCGGACACTACGAGAAGATTCTTACCGAAGGACTATGTCAAGATCAGATCGTTGTTAGTGACGAAATGCCAGATGATGTAGAAGGATTAGCCGAAAACAGCAAGACGACAAGATCATTTCCCATCCCTTCAAATAGTAACGCTGCATGCGTTTTGTTTACCTCTGGATCTACAGGCAGTAAGTCTCCTCGCTCATTATGTCTGAATTTCTTGTAGCCTACTTGGGGAACTACCATGTAAACTCAAGTCTGTCCGCACCTCTTTTCATAGAAATCACTTATTTAAATTGCAATTTAAGGCCAGCGAGCTGTCGTTGTGACAATTCTCGTAGTTGATACCACATCATTGCCAGTCCCTGTTGCTTCCAATCCTTCGATTATACAGTATCTCACTGAATATATGAGTGGCAGAACCAAAAGGAGTTGTTTACGAACATGGCAATATAATATTCGCGTCAGATATATGGGGACCTTATCTCGGCATTGGTACCGATACACGAGTTCTTCAATGGTGCTCATTCACCTTCGGTAACGATGACCCTACGAACAATGGTGTGTGATTACCTAATGGCTGACTTGAAACGCACAGATGTTAGCATCGTTGAAACAATAGTAACTCTAGCACGAGGTGCGTGTATATGCATGCCCACTGAGGAAGAGCGTCTTGAGGGCACTGAAGTTTTCGTCAATCGCATCGGAGCGAACTGGGCCTTTTTTACTCCGTCGGTTGCAAGGACCCTGGATCCAACTCAGATGACAGGGTTGGAGACTGTTGTTCTGGGTGGCGAAGGAACAAGTAAAGACATCGTGGGACGTTGGTGGCGGGGCCGGCGGCTTATCAATAGCTACGGACCTTGCGAATCTACCATATGGTTTTCGTTCGCAGAGGTTATAAATGAAGAAGCCGATGTGCGCAATGTTGGGGCACCACTACGCGGCTACAACAAAGGGCATATCGTCAGCCCAGATGACCCCAACATCTTAATTCAGGAGCAAGAGATCGTCACGGGGGAGCTCTTGATAGAGGGCCCAAATGTGGTCAGAGGTTATTTGAACGATGAAACTCGTTCATCCGCTGCCTTTATTCAACCTCCGACTTGGTATAATAGTGCGGATGTGGAAGACCATGATATCGACCGAGGGGAACCGCGTTTCTATCTCACTGGAGACCTAGTAGAACGGTGCAAAGATGGGTCTTTCCGCATCATTGGCCGTAAGGACCGCCAAGTCAAGATTCGAGGACAGAAGGTGGATCTCAACGAAATAAGACACCACTTTCTCTCTAACACGACAACTATACACGATTTCGTCGCAATTTTCGAAGGATTTTCAATAACTCAAAAGCAGCGTCGGCATGAACTTGTGGCTTTCGTCGTCCCCCATTTCCGATCTGCACGTTCAGGGGATGCAACTATAGCCACAATGACCGAAGAGTTGCGCGCAGACTTGAGGAGCGCATGTGAGGCTCTACATGACACCATTCCCGGATTCCTTATTCCGACACTGTTTATTCCTGTGACACACATCCCATTAAATATACACTCGAAGGTCGATGTTAGCAAGTTGTCTTCGATTCTTGCTTGTCTTTCAGAACCCCAAGAGCGATTGTTCTCGCTCTACCAGGAGAACTTCGAGCCCCTCACCACCGAGGACGAACTAGTTCTAGGAGAAGCGGTATCACTGGAAATCGGACTCAACATTACAGATATTAATAGAAATGAGGGTTTTATTCAACTTGGCGGGGATTCGTTGAAAGCGATGAGTGTCGTTGCGAAGGTTCGCCAGAGAGGCAAGCATCTCTCCATCAATCACATTATGACTTCTCAAACCCTCAAGAACATGGCGCTTCTAATGACATCGCTAGAGCACTCGCAGCTCGATGGAATCATACCTACTCCATTCTCTCTACTGGAACCTGGGACGAGCCTGAGTATTCGACACCAAGCTGCCGAGGCCTGTAGCGTCTCCGAGGAAGCTATTCATGATGTATTCCCTTGTTCAGCACTTCAGGAAGGCTTCATTGGCGTATCATTCCGAGATCCACGTGCCAATGTAGCTAGATATGTGTTCAAACTAGGCCCAAGCATCGATGATAACCAGTTGAAAGGTGCTTGGCGAAAGACCACCTCCGCCATCCAAACTTTGAGGACACGCTTCTTCGTGAGTGCGTCGCAAGGTCTTCTCCAGGTTATTGTCGATTCTCCGATTATGGTTTCGTCGCACGAGAGTTTGTCAGAGTACTTGGAATTGGACAAAACAAGGCCATTCAAATCTGGAAATCCCATGACCCGAATGTGTCTCGCTACTCTGCATATCGACGGTAATGAGCAAAGGTACTTTGTTCTGACAATCCATCACGCAGTTCTCGACCTTTTTACTCTGCGTAAAATCACAGAAACTTTTCGAGCTGCCTACAGAAATCAATCGCTTCCTCCAAATTTACCCTTTCAAGTTGCTATCTCCGAGCGAAGAGACACCACAACAGCTGCTGAATATCAAAAGTTTTGGAAGTCAGCACTGGAGCATAGCCCTACTGCTTTTTGGCCACGATCAACTTCAATTTCCTCGTTGACTGCCGAAACTCAGTGGGCACGATGTTTCCGACAGATAGAAATGTCGCGATTGTCCCATAAGATGAATAGCCATACCCTCTCTACATACATCCAAGCTGCTTGGGCCTTGCTGGTGGGAACCTACCAAGCCAACGATGATGTTGTCGTCGGCCTTGTTGTCTCTGGGCGCGAATCCAGTCGCTGCGATCCATCCAATATTGCCGGTCCCATGTTAGCAACGTGCCCTCTCAGATTGCTGTTCAGCCGTGAAACAACAATTGCGGAACTTTTGCAACTAACACAACAAAAGGTAATGGAAACCTCTCAATACGCCCACTTTGGACTTCAACACATTTCGAGGCTTGGGAATGATGAAAAACGTGGTATCTCATTACAGACGCTCCTAGTCATCCAGCCTGACGTTGATCCCACGGAAACCCCAGACGTGGATATGGAGCTTGACGATGTGTTCACACAGCAGGAGAGCTTGGGCTCGTACCCCTGCTGGGTTGAGTGCGTACCCCGAGGCAGCCAGCTCAAGATGTTTATGGAATACCTACCGCAGGCGATCGGCTCAGGGGATGTTGTTCTAGAAAATCTGGTACATATACTCTGCGCTCTTGTGGATGGCCGTCCTGAGGATAACATCTCATCTCTCCCGCCCCTCCCCACTACCGAGCCCTCGAAAGTCAGTCATCCTCGCCACGAGGCAACAATGAACGTTCGTCAAGAAACCGTGCATGACTATATTCTCAACGTCGGTCGAAGCAACCCAGAAAAGGAAGCCATAATGGGTTGGGATGGTTCATTTACCTATCGACAACTCGATCAGCTTTCAGAACGCATGGCACTTCAACTCCGAAGAGCCGGGGTTGACGTGGGCACGTTCGTACCTGTATGCGCCCAAAAGTCTATATGGGTCGTCATTGGGTTACTGGGCATTCTCCGCGCTGGAGGTGTCTATGTTCCTCTCGATATAAATAGCCCTCCTGCCCGTCACCAAGAAATACTTGGACAGTTTCAGTCGCCGGTGGTTTTAGTTTCCCCTACAGACGAGAGATCATGGCCAGCAAGCGTGAAGTATGTCGTTAAGCTTGACGATTCATTCGAAATGAGATCTCGTGTGGTCATCGACATTGGTCCTTCGAAACTAGAGCAGGAAGCATCGCTCCCACTTGTGCCTTCAGACTCTGTTGCATACTGTTTCTTTACCAGTGGGACGACTGGGAGTCCCAAAGGTGTTCTAATTGAGCATAGCGCTCACTTGACCAGCGCGCTTGCAAGGTTGACCCAATTCGAGCGAAACGCATCTTCCCGCGTTCTGCAAATTAGCGCCTATGCTTATGATCTTTCTGTCGAAGATATGTGCACAACGTTCATGGCGGGGGGAACTCTGGTTATGCCATCTGAGGACGAACGTCTCAATGATATCGTTGGTGCCATTAACCGCTATGGCATCAACAACATCAACGTGACACCGTCGCTTGCGGGTTTGCTGCTTCCCGAAAAGGTTCCTAGTCTTGAGGTGCTGGTGATCGGCGGTGAGGTGCCCAGCTCGACTCTATACGATAGGTGGACATCTTCAAAAGCGCACCTAATTAACGCCTACGGACCTACGGAATGTTGCAATTGGAGTACCGTCACTAGAGCGATATCCCAAGATACACGCAATATCGGATGGGTGACATGTGGGAGAGCGTGGGTGACGCATCCTGAAGATCCACACGTCCGCATGCCCTCGGGTGCAGTAGGCGAGCTACTGCTAGAAGGGCCTATGCTCGCGCGTGGATATCTACAGAACCCCCAGGCGACTTCTCAAGCTTTCGTCACGAGCCTTCGATGGGCAAAGCCGGGTAGTCGCTTTTACAGAACGGGAGATCTCGTGCGACCTAACCACGACGGCTCGTTTACCTTTTTGCGGAGACGAGATCATCAGGTCAAGTTCAATGGTATCCGCATCGAGCTTGCTGAAATTGAAAGCAAAGTCTTGTCTGCTAGAGTTGGAACTCTAAGGGATGCATGTGTGGAGGCCGTGAAACTTGAAGGGAAACAGACACTGGTTGCCTTTTGCGTGCCGATTATGGCAAGCACACCGGAACAATGGCAAGGCATCGTCGTACTCCTTGTCGAGAAGCTCCGTGCGCTATTACCTCTCCCCTTGATCCCAGCGATCGTCATCCCCCTTGGCGCACTTCCTACCACCCTGACAGGTAAACGAGACCGAAGACAGCTGCGACAAACGGTCGAAAATGCGACCACCGACGCAATACGCAACTATCGCGTCTCCCACCTGAGCCCGATAAGTCCAAATCAGTCGCTCTCATATGGCCAACAAAAATCATCAAATGGATCTTTAGAAGCTTCTCTGGCAAGGTTGTGGGTTGAAGTTTTGGGCTTGCCAGAAGAGGTTAAGGTGACTTCTATGTCAAATTTCTTTGAACTTGGAGGCGACTCTGTCATTGCTATGCGACTTGTCGCACTCTGCCGCGAGCGAAACATGTTCATTAGCGTTCCTGATATCTATCAATGGCCTACGCTGCGCGATCTTGCCCGGGTCCCCGACAGTGTCTCACTCTCCAAGGGACCGAAGGTTACGACGCCTCTCCCAGATCCTTTTTCCATGCTCAGATCATGGAAGCAACACTCCAGTGTTTTCAATGCTCTACATGAACAGCTGCCTGACACTGAAATTGAGGACGTGTATCCATGTACCACATTTCAAGAGGGCATAATGGCACTTTCCGTCCTTCAGCCTGGGTCCTACGTTGCGAAACATCGCTTCAAACTATCTACGAATATAGAGATCGACTTGTCAAAGCTGAATCGTGCCTGTCATGAGGTTATTGCCGCCAATTCCATTCTCAGGACACGTATACTCTATGTTGACGGTTTTGGCTATTACCAAGCTGTGCTTAGCCCAGTGAATTCCGATGAGCCGGCCATGTTCTCGAGTAACCAAGACATCCTAGTCCGGCCCTGGGAACCATGCTCGCTTTTATCGCAATTTGAGATTTTGGTAGAAGATGAGCCGGAAATCGTCTGTTATGCCAGTCATGCGGTTTTTGACGCTTTCACTTGGGATTTGATATGCGAACAGATCAACATGGCTTACTACTCCAAGTTGCAGTCATCGGCAGTAGTTCCATTCAGGGCCTTCATTTCTCATGTAAACGAGATTGACGATACCAAAAGCAGGAAGTTCTGGTCAGAGCAGCTCGATGGGGTTCAACCTGCGAACCTTTTCGCTACCAGCCATAAACGTCAAGAAAAGTCTCAGATGTTCGAGATTGATGTTCAGATCCCTTCCCGCAGTACTTTCGGGGATATCACAGATGCAACTCGGCTCCATGCTGCTTGGTCATTCGTTGTCGCGCAATTTACCTCGTCCAATGATGTTGTGTTCGGGTCGGTTCTCTCCGAAAGAAGTCTGGACATACCAGGAATCGACAGGATTATGGGACCATGTGTTGCGACAGTTCCAGTTCGTCTCCAACTTCGAAGGGAAGCGAGCATTCATGACTTACTTCGTACTCTGCAGCGGCAGTTAATCGATATGGTTTCACATGCACAGTTCGGATTGACTAAAATTGCAACTATCAATGAGACGGCCAGCAAGTTTGATAGCCTACTCACCGTGTTCCCAGCTCCCGCCGGCACTGAATCAACCCAGGGCCTGCCTAGCGGAAGCGTGGTAACACCACTGTCAAACGAACCTGCCTACGAATTTGAGAGCGGATACTACTCACACTCATTGGTCCTTGAAGTCCAACCCGGCAGATCAAAGCTCTCCATCCAGGCAGTGTTCGACTCGAGTATTATTTCCCGATTCTTAGTTGATTCTCTCGTGCATTGCCTTTGCTACACATATGAACAGCTTAGCATAGCCCACGGGTACGATACTGTGGCAGATATTGACCTTTGCAGTCCCAGAGATAAACAAAAGATACTGGGCTGGAACCTAGCTAGCCTACCAATTAGCTTGTCACCAGCTGGCTCGACTATACCGGAGTTGATTTCCTTCTGGGCTCAATGGAATCCGCAGAAGGTGGCAATCGAGGCCTGGGATGGAAATCTCACGTTCGAAGAGATTGAGCGGTATTCTTCATGTCTTGCTGTCTACATGGAGGTACACTTTCCAGCGCTAAGGGGTGCAGAGGTCATTCCAATTTGCTTTTCTCGGTCGCGATGGGTTCCTGTTGTTATGCTTGCAATCCAAAAGATGAGGAAAGCATACACAGCGCTGGACCCTACATTCCCAACTCAGCGGTTATCCCAACTAGCCATGCAGCTTGGGGCAAATCTCATCGTCACGGATACAGAGCAAGGACACCGATTTGAAGTCGAAACACTAGTGATCAGTCGAGCCTTCATTGAAAATCTTCCATTAACCCGGGAGCAATATTTGGAGCCTACCCACCCCGAAGACCCTTCTATTGTACTATTCACATCTGGAAGCACCGGGGTGCCTAAGACAATCCTCCTACAGCAGAAGGCGGTTGTCAGTGCCATTACGGGCTTCGGCCCTGACATGGACTTTGGTCCGGAGACACGTACGCTTCAAAATGCTGTGTTTGCATTCGACATACATGCCTGCGAGATTTTCTTGACACTTGCTCACGGAGGCTGCCTGATCATCTCTGACGCCGATCAATCTCAGCTTGCAAACACCGTCCGCACTCACAATGTCAACTGGCTATTCATGACGCCCTCGACGATGCATCTCCTGTCCGGGCCTGAGGAAGTTCCATCCGTCAAGACCTTGATGATGATCGGCGAAGCACCCACCAAAGCCATAGTTGAAAGATGGGCCAGTGAGAATTCATCAGAAGCCAAGTCACGCCTTCATAGCCAGCTGCATCTTATAAATGCATACGGGCCTGCTGAAAACACACTTTTCTCCACTATGCATTCTATCAAGTCACCGAAAGATGATCCGACCAATATCGGAAAGGGTGTCAATACTCTTACTTGGGTCGTTGACCCGTCCAACCCTAATTCACTTGCCCCTGTAGGCTCTGTTGGGGAACTCATCCTTCAGGGGACGCAGCTGGCTCGTGAGTATCTTTATCAACCCAATGAGACCATGAAGAGCTTCATCGCGCCTCCGAAATGGGCGAGCATCTTGAGTTCCGATGCTTTGGAAGCTTTTGGAAACAGGTTCTACAAGACGGGAGATCTAGTGAGGTATGAATCAGATGGCACCCTGCGAATTATGGGCCGAATCGACTCCCAAACCAAGCTTAATGGCCAACGTCTCGAACTAGGCGAGGTCGAGCATCATGTGTCACAGCTCATTCCCGAATCGCGTATAGCTGCTGAGATAGTTGAACCGCTTGGCGGCCCACGATGCCTAGCAGTCTTCGTTGAGGGGCCAGAGTCGTCGCCCCCTTCACTGTCATCGTCCTCATCGTCTACAATTGTAGACGATAAACATGATAGCGACAAAGAAGATGTCGCATCGAGAGGACCCATTACCTCAGATTTGATGCGAGATTTTGCCAGTTGCCGAGACAAACTAAGAGATTATTTGCCGTCGTTCATGGTTCCCGCATTATTCATACCAGTAAGCAAACTGCCGCAGACAGCTAGCAATAAGCTCGATCGCAAAGAGCTTCGAGCTATGGTATCAAATTCGACGTACGAACAACTCAACACAGGAAGAGACTATTCTTCAGATGGTCCCCATCAGTCTATATCGAAGCAGTTACCTCAGACAGATGCCCAAGAGACACTGCAAAAGCTATGGGCGAAGGTCCTGGGTGTCCCCGTGGAAAACATAGGAATTGATGACCACTTCTTTCGAATGGGTGGCGACTCAATACGGGCCATAAGACTAGCAACACTCATGTTTGCTGAGAACCCCGGACATGATCCAATATCCGTGGCAACTATTTTCGAGAAACCCCAATTACGAAATATGGCAATTGTTCTGGAATCAGATAGCAACGACCTCAAGCCCGCGGCCGAAGCCCTTGTACAGCCATCCTCGCCGAGCCTGGAACTCGTTCGAGGCACGCAAAAGGAACGCAGGGAACAGTTGCAATACTGCGCAACGAGTTTGGGGCTCTCCATGGACTCGATTCAGGATATATATCCCTGCACTCCGCTTCAAGAAGCCATGCTCGCAGCCTCGGCTCTGTCACCAAACGCTTACGTCATGGAGCAGAAGTGGGATCTGGGTCCCTTCGTGAACATCAGCAGACTTGAGAATGCCTGGCGTCGGACTATCCATCAACTCGACATTCTCCGCACTGCATTTGTATCGACTCCTGGATTGGGTACCATGCAAGTTGTGACCAAACCAGCCGAGAACCTGACCGTTTTCCAGAAGCAAGCCGCAGAAAACGGGAACAGCAAAGAGCTGTCGATTCTGGGGCTGGAACCGGCTGAGAACGGCTACTCCAGGCTCGTCTGGCGAGCACACCACGCACTCTTTGATCAATGGACGCTCATGATGGTTATTGAAGCCGTTGAAAGGGCATATAGGGGGGAGGCGGATCATGATCACGCCCAATTCAAGTCGTTCATAAGACAACTTACGGAATCGAGCAGCGGACAGTCGACAGAAAGTCACGGTGCATTTTGGAATCAGTACCTCAGAGGGGTAACCCCAACTCCTTTCCCCAACAAACCTGGCGCACCCACAAGATCTTCAAAACAACACGGAAGGGTAACTCTCAAGACCTCGATGCAAGCCGCACATGCCGTGACAGCAGCGATCATAGCGCGTGCTGCATGGTCCTTGGTCCTTTCACAGCACACGAACGCGGACACGGTCGTGTTTGGAACAACACTTAGTGGTCGAAATGTGCCTCTTCCGGACATTGAAAGCATATGCGGACCCACCATCACCACGGTTCCTGTCAGAGTGCACGTACGAAAGAGCGAAGCAATAGGTTCTTTCTTGAAGTTGCTTCAAGATGAAGCTGTTGCAATGATGCCACATGAGCACCACGGCTTGCAGAACATCAGGCAGATAAGCGATGAGATTCATGATCTCTGCGAGTTCCAAAATCTGCTTGTTGTTCAACCAGCGTGGAAGACAGAACAGAGCAAGAATGCTGTGATGCGGCCAATAGAGAACCAATCCGCAACTTCCGAGTATCACACACTCCCCTTGGTAATCGAGTACTCGCTAGATGGAGATGATAGCATGCTAGAGGCCCACTTTGATCAGGACGTTATCTCTCCTGTACAGATGAAACGAATCTTGCGCCAAATTGAACAAGTCGCTCAGCAACTGCGGAGCCTCGACGCCGAATCCACGATCAACGAGATTGACTTTCTAAGTAATTCTGACCGAAGCGAGATACACGAATGGAATAAATCCAGGCCAGAACTCCTGAACGAATTCATCGATGAGGTAATATCTCAGCAAGCCGCACTGCGGCCACATGCGCAAGCCATCTGCGCCCATGACGGGGATCTAAGTTATGCCCAACTCGAGGATGAGTCCAACCGGCTGGCGAAGATACTAGCCGAGGAATACGATATTGGCACCGGGGATATAATCCCTCTGTGCTTCGAGAAGTCACTTTGGGCAATGGTGGCCATGCTAGGCGTCCTCAAATCTGGCGCCGCCTTTGTGCCGACCGATCCCGCACAGTCTGTGGGTCGACTGAATGAGATTATACAACAAATACAGCCCAAAGCCATCCTTGTCTCGGAGCAGACATATAGATACGCTTTCTCGACAAACGCAAGTCGCATTATCGTCGACGGGGAAACATCGGGCCGGACTAATTTTGTGGTCACGGCCCCTAGAGTCGCAAAACAGTCAATGCACAAGATACGACCTCCTCGATCTCCCTCGGATTTGGCATATATCATTTTCACATCTGGGTCAACTGGAAAGCCCAAAGGCGTCATGATCCAGCACAACTCCTATCGGACAAGTGCTCGGCCTCGCAGATTCGTATTGGCTCGCTCCGAAACAGCTCGCGTGATCCAATTTGCCACGTATAGTTTCGACACGAGTATCGAGGATACATTGACCACGTGGGGCTATGGTGCTTGTGTATGTATCCCCTCGGAATTTGAGCGGCTCAACGACCTAGAAGGGGTCATGAACCGCATGCGGATTACATGCGCACATCTCACGCCGAGTCTTGCGTCTGCCTTGACACCAGCCAACGTGCCGACGTTACGGCAGTTACATTTTGGAGGTGAGAAGATGACCGGTAGCGCCTTGAGACGCTGGTCCGAGGGCGGCGTAGTTGACGTGAGAAATGTGTATGGGCCTACCGAGTCGTCCATCTCGACGACGATCACATCAAGGCTCAGTCCCGACGCAGATCCGTCTAACATTGGATTTGCTGTTGGCTGCAACGTCTGGATTGTGGACGTTCGAGATCACGATCGTCTCGCGCCCGTCGGATGCGTGGGCGAACTCTTGATCGAAGGCCATGTTCTTGCAAAGGGGTACTTCAAAAATCCCGAGAAAACGGCGGAGGCTTTCATTGTCGATCCCAAGTGGGCGAAAGACGCCAGCACAAAGAGCGGGTCAGAGAAAGGCCCCCGCCGGTTCTACAAGACAGGGGATGTCGCCAAGTATGCCGATGACGGAAGCATCGTGTGCCTCGGACGGAAGGATGCTCAGGTGAAGCTGAATGGTAATCGAATCGAAATTGGTGACGTTGAGACAAATCTGCGGCACATCCTTGACGGAAGTATTGATGAGCTAGCAGTTGAGGTTATCGTGCCAAAGAAGAACAATACTAGTCTCACCCCTTTATTAGTGGCCTTCATTGCGATCGAATCATCCCTCTCCGTCAAACCAGTCCAAGAAGTTCGACATATGAGCGACAGTGGCATCCTCGGCGTATTGGACGACCCGATGGCTCGAAGCACTCTCACTGCGATCCTCGGAGGCAACAGAGTCATCGAGAGGATGGAATCTGTCGTTCCTTCCTACATGGTGCCTACGGCATTTATACCTCTTCGCACAATACCGAAGTCTATCGCCAAGAAGACTGATCGTAATGCCCTGCAGCGGCTGGTGAGTCATTTCGATGCGCAAGAACTGCGATCATTTGTCGACGAAGACATTTCCACGCCCACCGACAAGGGAACGACGAGTGCAGGCACGGATCTGATACAGGAATTGTGCTCGGTAGTCTTAGGCCAGGACAAGCACAGAATAAAGACAGGCAACAGCTTCATCAAGCTAGGTGGAGACTCGATATTAGCCTTGCGACTCGTCGCTGCGGCTCGAAGACGGGGCTTTGATGGCCTAACTGTAGCGGACACCCTTCGCGCAAAGTCCCTTAACGACTTAGCGAAGTTCTACAAGCAAGGAGATGACGTTGCACATGATGTTCAGCGTGCAGAGATCGCCATCTCGAACAGGACTCAGACAACCTTGGAGATGTCTCGGCAGCTCCTCATCTCTCCCGAGGATATAGAGGTTGTGCAACATGCCACAGGGTTTGAGCATGAAGCGTTCGAGGCATCTCTGTTCCCTGAGAGTGGATACATGAACTCATTTTCCTTTACTTTCGTAGGACCAGTCCATCTACACAGGCTGGAGCATGCTTGCGAAAGACTCGTCGCCCGTCACGGGTCTCTACGAACGGTATTCGTGGAGCATCAGGGGATATTATACCATGTCACTCTGCGCCATATGCTATGCGATGAACCACGATTACGTTCCTTCGCAAAAACTGGCCTGGAAGTGGAAGGGCTGATGCCGGAGACCGGTTATGGCAAGCCCCTGATTCAATTTTCAGTTTTGCAAAGGAGCCAGAAGACTGAACTGGTCATTTGCCTATCGCATGCTCTCTACGATGGCATGAGTTTTGCGATCCTCTGTCACGATCTCTCAAGGGCGTATCTCGGCCTACCCTTGGGACCACCAGCGCCACAGTTCGCTGGCTTTGTTTCTGAGCTGTCCGGCAGAAATCGCTCAGACACGCAGCAATTCTGGGCGACGCTTTTGAGAGGCTCCAAGATGACGGGTTTCACGGCCATAAGCGGCGGGCACAATATGGTGGAATCCGCCACTAGAAATATTGAGGATAGCGAGGTCTCCACGAGGTTCCGCTGCCCAAGCACTGGCAGCGCCTCTGGCTTCACGTTCGCCTCGCTCCTCAAGGCAGCTTGGGCATCCGTACTGGCTCGCAACAGCGGCATAAGCGACGTCGTATTTGGGCACGTCGTCAGTACTAGAGGCCTTGTCAGCTCTTCGACCGAGGGTCTCGTCGGTCCATGCTTGGAGTTTATACCAGTGCGTGTGAAGGTAAAGGAGCACAATCAGAATACCAAGGTCGCGCGAAACCTTCTAGAGCGTGTACAGAGCCAGCACATCGAAGGGATGCCACATCACGGCTATGGATTCCGCAATATCGTTCGAGAGTGCACCGAATGGCCGTCGTCGACGCGCATGCATACTTTTGTGCAGCATCGTGGTCTGGAGGAGGCACCGGTAGAGCTTGTGCTACAAGATGATGTGGCGGCTACCGTGAACGTAGAGGCGCGGACATTTGGCTTGTGCGATCTCTGGGTCGTCACGACGTCGCTCGGGGGAGGCGAGGTGGATGCCACAATGAGCTACTGCGGCCATGTCTTCAACGAAGATATGATTCGCATGCTACTCCATGAACTTGTAGCGGAAATACATCGCCTTCGGTTCCTGCTCGAGGACCGCGAGTCATCTTCGACATAGTACTTCGTATCGTGGATCTTGTATTGCCTGGTTCTTCAGCAGGCTTATAAAAATCCAGGTTACGCCCAGCTTATACAGAACAAAACTTAGGTACTCTTGGGTATAGATATAGTAAAATTTTGGTATAATTTGATGTTACATTTCGGGTGATGTTTTCTCCATCGTCGAGGGTTCATTCCGTGCAGCATAAAAGCTCTTTCTGTCCAGTCCAGACAGGTGTGTAATGCCATGTGGTCCGTGCGTGCTACCAAGGCGGGCTCACGTGACTTAGTTCTTCAAGCAACGTAACATATGGGAGAGTATGCAGACCAACTGATATCAGCCTACCCCTGTTGAGGTGAGAAGCCCGTGCACTGGCTGGTATATTGGTACAATTGACCAAGTATAAGGCCTACTGCACCACCTAATCTTGTTATTCAAATAACTTTTCAACTAACGGTCGCAAACAAGTGCATCTAGTATCAAAAAATACAGCAGAATTCAATAAAAAATAAGATATAACCTTTTTAGTTTTTTAACCAGAATTTAAAAGGTTATTCTAGTTATAAGATATTATACAATTAAGTGGAGTAAAATATAGCAAATAAGCCAATTAGAGGCTGCTAAATTAAGGTTCCTCTGTACCTTTGTACTTAGACAAAAGTATCTAGTGGGTCCAAAATACCAGCCAGCGCACGGGCTTCTCACCTCAACAGGGGTAGGCTGATATCAGTTGGTCTGATTGCTCCATATGGGACTGACAAGCTGATAAGGGACCTATACCTATCACGTAGACTTACTTTGTAGCTCTAGGTTAGCTGATTAAACCATCCCAACCACATCATCCTATCTACCAATTCAGAACGAAATACACATAAGATGGGTAGGTGCTTAAATTAAGGTACGCAACAGTTCTTCTAAGTGGAGTTCTAGGTATTCTAAGAAGATCAATATCCACCACCTGTTATTGCTACACGCGCTCGACCTTGGCCAAAGGATAGGTAGCGAAAGCCGAGTTTGCTCAAAGAGAGCGCTTCCTCACTCAGCCTGTCACTGTAGAGTCCCCTGACGGCCTCCCCAGCTTATTAGAGTCAAGCATTGACTTCATTCCCTCTGTAACCAGGCCACCTGCCCTGGGTCACGCTTTGCCAAATCATTCGCAAGTGCGGGCAGAATACCACCCGAGTTAGTCGTATGTATCAGTTCCGTCGTAGCTCGTAATCAGCCTCGGAGACGGGCCAGTGTCGTGGAGTTTCAGACTTCCCGTCAGGTATCGAATCTCTCGCTATCCATTGCCATATCGGTCAGTGAATCCGCGAAATCCTCCGCCCCCATAGTAGACATCAAACCAATATCTCCAATCGACATCTCCGACGAGGTCGGGGATATCAATGTTGCGTCCGACGGGTGACGACCATGTCGAGCGTTTAGAGCGCGGTCGAGCTGCTCGGATAACAGTTTGCTCCGTTCGCTATACAGCGAAAAATTCCCGTCCTTTGGGTCTGCGTTGGCTTCTAGCTCTGATGCCAAGACGCTGAGCTGCCGATACAGCGTCGCCCAAGACGTCGGGCGAGGCATGTCTTGCCCGAGTTCAGCGCGCTGCCGCATGATATTAGCCAGCATGATGGCACTGGGAAGACCGTACATCCAAAGCTAGGCCAGTGTGTTAGTTCCATAGCCAACGTCGTTTGGTGACCGCCTCGATCGCTTACAATGGAGGACACTTCTTTTGAAGCGCCGAACCGTCGGCAGTACCGCCTCGCGCAATTCACCACCGTGGTCATCAATGTAAGTGCCATTTGCAAGAGGTTAGGATCATCGGTCTTGCCTGTATACCGACAAAGTAGCTGATGTGCACAGTAATATAGATCAAGATACTCAAGATAGAGAAAGAGGTTCGTGATATAGGTATACGGCTCGCCTAGATCAGGAGCACTTGGATCAAAGCGCACTCGGGAGGGAATACCCTCCCAAACGGCTGCAATCCGTACAGGCATCTGCCTTGCAGTGTGTGAGCGTACACTCCCCATAGTGAAGGAATCACAGAAACTCTGGCAGACATACCTAATGAACATCTCCTTGTCATCATTCGGGGCCCCCAATCGGACGTTAAGGATGTCCTCTCTCAGAGTAGCGAATATAAAGCGGGCGCGGAGCAAGTCGACCGGATGAGACTCCTCGTTATTCCAGCCCTCAGAGTCGGTCCCATACAAGATCTCTTCCAGCGTCGATCCCGCGCCCAGGAGTTTCTCGTCGCTCACATCCAAGGGAAGTTTGCGACTGCAATACAGTCTCGGTATACGCGGTAGTCTGTCGAGAATATTGGATAGAAACTTATCATGGGTGTATAAACAAGCAAACATCCTTGTCCGCATCTCTTTTAAGAATAAAGGCGTATCATACGACGGCTCTCTGGGTTCACGATGCATCTCCATTGCCAAAGCATCACCGAAAAGCTGCCCAGACCGGGACCAGGTTTGATGATCTGCATGACGAGGCGCGTATTAGCCTAGGTGCCGATTAGCTGCCGGATCCCCTGCACTTACTGGCATAACCACAGAGGTTCAAGGTCAGCAGGAAGTTTGTGTACCTCAGCCATATCATAAGATCATGGAGACCAGAGCTGTCATCACAGAAGGCGATACAGGTGTCACTAGCTGACAACATGTCTTTGGCAAAAAGATGACAATCTTCTGCACTGAGTGACAGAACAGAGAACAGAATATCTGATTCAAGCAGACACAGTGCTGCGGTGCCAGCGGTGGCTAGAATGATGCCAATGGCCTCAAGCCTCAGATTCGGTTCAGTGAGCATTTTCGACACTTCCCTTGGGGATGTGCTGGGAAGAATAGCCCACGGTCTCAAAGAAGCTTCCCTGACTTCGATCGCCAATCTCTTGGCCTCCGTATGGCCCTTGCTGACACGGTGAGCGGCTGATTCTACCGAGACAAGCGCTTTATCAAAAAGCGACCGGGTCACGGGACCGCTGGAACTGACCCGCCACCAGCGGCGGACCAACTTCCCTACAGCTTCTATTTGCGACAGGCGCGAGAGAACCTGGTCAAGCTGCATGTCGGCAACGGTCGTGTCCTGGGTCAACGATATAGCTTCGACAGTAGTGGTATTCAGAAAATCTGTCTCTTGTATCCAACCCGGTCCACTATCTAAACTCTGGCTGTTGAAATTTTCGCTATACGGTGCAGTTGACAAGGGTGCAGTCCACATAGGATCATTGACAATGCTCCTATCATAGCCTCTGAATATCAGCTTGCGCAATTGTGATGACACCGTCGCGTTCGCCGCGATGGGGCAGAAGGGCGAGCCGAGTGAATCCTTACGGGAACATGACAACGCTTCCGGTATTGGTTGGTTTGGGCTGTGTCAGGGGCGCTGGGTGATAGTAACACTCGTGGGCGATACATCGCGAGCGGCACCTTCCGCAGACGGGCATCTTGTGGTCGCATCTTGCCTTTAGTTTGCGACACGGTTCGCAAGACGGCGGCTTGCCGTTGCGACGAGTGAGGTTCCTGTCCCAAGGCTGCTTAACGCGGGGGATTCAGGAAAGAGCAGGACTGCGTCACTTACACTTTGAGTTGGTGGGGGTCTCGGCTTTCTTGAGCCAAGCCTGCAGGAAGTACAGACATCGTTCCGAGTACCACAAGTACCAACTTACCTGCTCGAATAGCCCGGTCAGGGCGGTTGCCAAGGAAAGCTATCCAACGCAAGTGCTTGGCTGACAGATGAATTAACAATTTTGTGAATACTGACTCTTCGCGTTGATCTATGTTCCTGGAGATCGAGGTCTTGGTCCCGGCAGCTATGGCAGGTATGAGATCTTTCTATAGGCCTTATATTTCACCCCATGCCGCCGTGCCATATCACGGCAGCCGCTGAGAGTCTTACTCACATTTCTATCATAAGCCAAGTAGGCGCTCCTTCGAGACCGGTGCGCTTTTCGGCCGGCTCTCTAGTCTCATGACCGCACAGTATAGGGCCCTATCAAGTGGCGAGAGGACGTTCGTTGCTTAAGCATAGAGACTGCAACTGACCGGTATAGAGCTCTGTAAGCAAGCCACACCCTATCCCACTCCATTCTATCGCTTTTTCGTGCGTCTTCGTATACCGGTAATACGTTTCCCCAGCCCATCGTACGAAGAAACGCTCAAAAAGGGAAGGCTTGCGTTGTTATGACAAACGAAGCGTGATCTATTGCTTATTGCGTTGTGTGCGTAAGCTCTACTGCGGCTGTCTTATTCATCGGCACCTTGCATTCGGTATCTGATAGGGTCGGAAATAATTCGATATTGGCCCTCTCCGCCGCTCCGCTCCGTAACACCGATATTGGACATGTCACATTCTCCACCGCACATCTAACTATCTATGTATATCCTCCTTGATGTTCTACGTCTTGGGCTTGTTTCTTGGGCATTTGGCAGCTGGTTTACCCCTCGTGCTTTATACGTAGGTAACTTTATAAATTCAGCGTTGAATCCATGCACAATTCGAGATACCAACCTTGCTGCACATTAACTTTTCAAAGTTTCGACCAAGTTCGGCGTCCAAATGGACTTTCCTGCGCGCCCTCCGAGAACTTGGAACTCTGGCAAATCCTCGTTAAAGCCGCGGCCTGCGAATCTGACCTTGCCGAACAGTAGGGCAAAGAATCCGAGGTGGACCAAACTATGTTCTGTCAGCAAACCTACCACCAACTCAACTACCTAACTCGAGTCGACGTCAATAACTTGATTTTCCAGACGCGAAGCCTGCACAGATTCCGGCCAGACTCAGCTAAGATCTACAGACCTGATATAGGCTTTAAATAATTACATCATTGTTTAGGTATAAAACAAATCGTTTAATTTTGCTTCTGACTCACCTCGCTACAGCCCTGACGCCAAAAGATGACTGGTTAGGTTATACACATGTCTAAGACAACGTGTGTGTATGTCTTACCTACATAAAGGCTGCATACCTTTAAGGCTCACCTAATCGATACAGCTCACCTATCGGAGTTCTATATCGTGGTAGAACCCCTCTCCTTCCCCGCATTATTATCTTACGGCGAGGAGTAGAACTCGGCCTAGACAGCTTTCTGACCTCGGTTGCTTAGTAACCGTATCCATTTTTAATAAGCCGTTCCTGGTCAACATCGCGGCATTAACCCCAGCTATGGCGCTACCCCCGCCATGGTGCTTCGGAATATCAGTCTCTACGGTTACTGCCGACCTTCATTCACGGCAGGGATCGTAAGGGAACCACAGTTAAGATCACAGCTGCCTCGTCATCAGCATCATCGCCACGGTCACACCATTAACACCCCTTGCCGCCCACCCATCTCGTCCATCCCAGCCTTCGTCAGGGTCCCTTCGTCTCATCGCCGCGCCATCGCTACCACCATCGCCACCATGTCTAGGCATCCGGATTTCAAGACAGTGGAGGCGTCCCGGCCCGACTGGGATGCGTCGGCCAGCTTTCGGTATACCAAGACCGCCGATCCCGACTGGACGCCCGGCTCCGGCGCGAACCACCTGGACTCCGGCTCCGGCGCCTCTGCAAAGCACGTCGCCATCGACCCGTACGAGCCAGGCCGGCCGCTCACCTCCAACTACAAGCTCTTGATCTCGGCCATCACGCCGCGGCCTATCGGCTTCGTATCGACGCGCTCCGGCCCGCGCAAGGGCGAGGGTGAGAGCGCGGCGGGCGAGGAGACGTTCAACCTGGCGCCCTTCTCCTACTTCAACATCGTGTGTAACGAGCCGCCTATATTCGCGCTGGGCGTGGCGTCGCCGCTGTCCAAGCCCAAGGACACGCTGCGCCACCTCGTCGCCAACGGCGAGTGCACCGTCAACATCATCAGCGAGCACTTCATCGAGGCGGCCAACGCCGCGAGCGTCGACGCGCCCACGGGCTACTCGGAGTGGACCATCAGCGGCCTGACGCCCGTGCACGACTGCGAGACGGTCGCCACGCCGCGCGCCCGCGAGGCCGTCTTCGCCGTCGAGTGCCGCGTCGAGAGCATCCGCGAGTTCGAGAGCCGCGCCGTGCCGGGCGCCAAGTCGGGCTGCGTGGTGCTTCTCGAGGGCCAGCGCTTCTGGGTCCGCGAGGACGCGCTCAACGCGGAGCGGAACGCCGTCGCGCCCGAGATCCTGCGCCCCATCAGCCGCCTCGGCGGCATCACGTACGGCCGCACGACCGAGGCCGTCGAGTTGCAGCGCCCCGTGTTCGAGAGGGATGTGGGCGTGGCGGAGTATGAGAGGCTGAAGAACAAGACGACAACGACTGAAACTGCCGAGTGAGAGAAATAGGAATGGGACAGGCTGGGTTTTACTTGCGTGTTGGGGTTATATCAGCGACGAGGCGCGGGCGATAGATGGCGTGCTTGTTTTCACCTAGAAGTCCAATACTTCCCGTCCCATGGGATATAATAGACAGACATAGGATACACGTAACACGAGCATACATAGACATATTTAGATAGCTGCGAGCATAAACTCTTTGCTGAGGAGTGCTCCTCGCCAGTAGTGCATAAGCGGATTTGTAGCTTATGTCTTGTTTCAGAGCCCTGATACTCTGCCAAAGCTCAGATTCCGGGCTCGTCGTAGCACAGCGTGAATGATACTGCGGCGCCTTGAGCTGCAGCTTTCCGCCAGCTGCTTCACAGTGCACGTATTCTCCCAGCGGCGAGGGAAATAATGTTCAGGCAAGTCGACAATGTATACTCAGCCAGTAATTGATCCCAATTATTTTTAATGCTTTAATTTCGCTAACCGTTGCTTGCTCGAGTGGGTTAGGTTCGATCCCTAATAGCGCTATTTGCTCGTGGTTGTTCCCTATGAGGTAGCTCAGCTCCAGTAGTCAGGGGCTGTAGACTCTTGGCATCTGGGGTTCAGCCCCTGATAAACTCTTTATAGCGCACTACCCACGAACAGGTTCAAGTTACTTTGTACAGTTGAAGTCATTCGGCCACTTTCCATCTTAACCAGTGTTTACGTCAAAGGGAATATTCGAAGTCCGCTCTTGAACTAATACGCTGCGCTTTCGCGACATTAGTTCATGGCTCGCACTATCACGACCAGTAGACTCGTTTTAGAGCTCGGTCCTAGCGCAGACAGCTCGTTCTGGCCAGCATATGTCGCTATTCGCGCCAACCCCTCTTGGCAGCAACAAGTGTGGCATCAAACATCCCCGCCGGAGGATCCACGTGAAGCATGCGCGAAGAACTTGGGCCTCGTCGAAAGACGTGGCTACGGGCTCTGGGCGATATCCAAGCGCCGCGACGAAGCAGGCAAATGTAGCAGCCCGGACCAGGCGGCAGATTGGATTGGCTGGATTGGCTATCGCAACCGGGACGACATGGCAGCGCAGCCGTCCAAGGAGCGTCCGCCACCGAATACGCTGGAAGTCTACATCGGGCTGGCGAGAGAGTACTGGGGCCATGGATACGGCACAGAAGCATTGCAGAGCCTCGTGGACGACGCATTCGGAACAAATCGTATCGATACGAGGTTGACTGCGTCTATACTAGAAGATAATCCCGCCTCGGAGAAGTGTTTCGCGAGCGCGGGGTTTGCGAAGACCACAGAGGACCTGCGGTATGAGGACGAAGGCGCCTATTGGGTCTTGGATAGGGACGGATGGGAAAGAAATAGGATTCCATGAGCAGTTATACCAAGCACTTCGCATAAGTGCTCGCTCGATTCAGACTTGATCTCCAGCGTCACTGCTCCCAACATCATGGGCATGTCGTTTCTACGTAAGATAGGCACCCAGCACAGTCCTTGCCTCTCATGAATAGGGGAAGCTGCTAAGGATTGTGAGACACAGCCTGACGCTACTATCCGTACAAGAGAGCGTTTACACTCTTGATGTCTATCAAATGCCGATTTTATATAAGCCGTAGGAACTCGAGTGCTAAAATAGGGTTGACTGTGGTCTTTCCGGTTCCCGCCTAATCCCAAGCTTTTTCTAGATATGGGCCTCACTCTATTTCATCAAGGTCTGTGTTGGACGCCCTGTACCCGTACTCCTCGACACGTCTTTCTTTCGTAAGGCTTCCTGTATTCGCAAGAACGCTCGTAGAGGAATGGTCGTCAAAGTTGCCTCTTGGGCAGCCTCAAACGTCATATATGGAAATTTGTCAACGATGAATCCTTGACACGACATGAGCAGAAAATCTGGAAAAATACGAATTGAGGCAATACATGAGCCAGTGGCAATAAGTAACTAGTCGCTTGACAAGCGCGCAGGTATGAAGTACACTTTACTAGGTAGGTATCTACGACGAAATTTCCTGTCCAAAGGGCACGCATATCTGAGCAAATCAAGTTTCCCTATAATTTTTATCATGGAGATTGTACATGAGTGGCAAGTTTTCAGCAATGTTGTGGTATATCAGGGGATTTATACTCTAGAGGGAGGATAGGCCACAGTCGGGCTCTCCTAAGTGGCAACTGGGTCGCAGTATAGGGGTAAGAGCTCAATGACGCTGATTCTCGATCTACCAAGATGGTTAAGGGGGACTCCAGCCCTTATATATAAAAAAAGAATTGATAAGAATACGCCTGGGGTCCACTTCTCAACCGCGACTTTATTTCTTGATACCTAGTGGACACTACGAAGTATGGTCTGGGCCCATGAGCCAGGTGAGTGCTTTATCCACTGAGTGCAGAATACAATACACTCCATCTCGCGTGAGTCAAAAACTTCGCCCTGGTGGCATGAAGTAGCCAATACGATTGATTGATACCCTAGTCATGTAAGCCTTTCAGAAGAATTGGATCTCTCCTACAATGCCGAGGCTAGACCATATTGAATTAGTTTCAAGAGAGTTCAACCTTTTTTAGCTCGTTCCTTGACCGCTTCGTCTACCTTATTGGATACCTCAATGCGCGCGTAATACAGATCGAGTGACTTCTTCTCTCCGTAGTAGATTGGAGCATCATCCCGCCCTTGCAAAATCTAGAGACCGCCACGAGTCCGAGTCCAGTATGGATGACAGATAATGCCGTAGATAGCCCGCAAAGAAGCTACCCCAGAATAGAGCAATTCCGATGTAGGAAACAAGCCGACATAGTAATGCCTCTTCTTGATGGGATATAAAGCCTCTTCGCTATTGTCACATGTGCTGTGTAATTAGGCCGCTTCACACCGATTGGGTACATGTAGTGTGCCCGATTTCTCAAGTCTATTTGACTAGACTCATCTGCACCTTTACACCTTGAATACAACCTATCACGCTATTTACCTTACTGTTTTTGACAGCTTCTTCTAGTCTGCTTAGGTTTGCGAAACCCCAATCCATTGGCCCTCAAGTAACCTCATCGACCCCCCTGGCTGAGCTAGAATATCATTTAGAACTTTGAAATGCTATTACATCAAAATTTAGAGCAATGCATGGTATGTATCTAGTGTATACCTATGTAATTAAAACTATGGTTTTTATGGAATGGCGTAAGGTATTGTCGGTACATGGAATTCTTAGGTTCTATTAAGTGAAGCACCGTCCTTCGGCCATAACCCCATGGGCTCACGAGGGCCGTCCGTGGGGTTCTTGGCATTTTGGTTCTTCAGGCCTAGCTAGACCGTCTCCAGATCAGCGGAATCTAGGCACTATATCTCTCTTATTTGCTCAACCCTGCTTGCCACGCTTTCCGCTGTCTCTGCGATCGATAAAAATGGCAACGCAGGCAAACGGCGTTAGCCCAAATCTTCCAACCTTGCTATAGGCACACTCCCTTGCGGGGGCTTGACAACTTCGCTCAATTCAGTTTAGGTTCAACCCTGTATATGAGAGTGTCTATATATTTGCTGCCTCATAGTTCGCAATGTTTCCCACACCACAAACCGTAGGTGTTTCCATTTTACAACGCTTACACTTATAGAGAAGGTGCTCAATATCTTGATTTTTAGCGCCAGGAACCGGTAGTAGGGGCATTCACCACTAAAATTTTGGTTCCTCACCCCCCAGTGCTCCTCATCCTAGTAGTGTGCCGTTTACCCCATATTGCAGTACCTAGTTCCTCCACTTCGGCACCTCCACTTACAGTACCCTAGTGTAGAGCATAAATCGACCAAGCGCATGCCTAGGTACCCGATAGCGGCCGGAGATACAATGCTCCAGCCAGGATACGACTGTTGGCTGCGTTGGCTGGTTATCGGTCCGTCCCTGGATTTGGAACGCACAGAAACCCCGGATTACAGGAACCAAGAACTTCAGCTTACTATTGTAAAGTATACCTACTACGAATAAACTAACTGTACTACCCACCACGTCCATAATCTGACCGAGATATTCTCCAAGTCTGCTGCGGTGCAATATTTGGAAGCAAAAGGGAGTTGACAGGAATTAGCGACTCTATCCCCAGGGAGAACAGGGCAGCTTAGCAAAATGCCGAGAAACAAATCTAGATGTGTATCCTACACCCAACAACCTATGTTACGTTAACCAACTAAAAATAGCAGACTATAGCAGTGTAGCTACACACATTTATTATTTCGGGACCCGACGGTGTGGATGAGAGCGAGAGCTTCCTACGACCATAGCTCGTCTTGTCCCTGGAATTGCAGGCACGCCAGGATCCGCATTCAACCCATGCTCTCATAGGTGTTCCACGATTGATAAGGCTGCGCTAGAAAGTCAGATGATCAAAGTAGCAAGGTCTGGTTTGACAGCTGCTTGGCACAATGCAGCTATAAGTAATGCCAGGCCTGCAAAAACAACGCGCTACAGGCCCATAACGGCATCGTCTCCTGTCATAGCTGCCGAAACAGTCGGAGGGACATGTAGCTAATTGCCCTATCTATATGCCTCTGTTAATTTCTCGGCGGATTATGCCATCTCGCGGCGCCCTAGTCACGGTGCTGGCCCGCGACGGGTCATTTTGCTGTTGCAGAGGTAGGCGTCTGTCTAGACCCTCGCGAGCACACCATTATTGAAGCACCGCCGAAACTAGATGCAAATCACCGAAGTTAACTTGAATAGGCAGTTCATCATGGATCGTTTCGCCGGGGAGCAATTGCGTGTCGTGGTAGAGAGAACGACTGCATCACATCTTCATTGCAGCATGTATCGTGCTCAAATCAGAATGCGCCGGGGTGATGGTGAGGGCTTGCAAGCTCAGTACGGGTAGGCTAAGTACATAAAGAACTTCTGCCCTGGTGTGGAATGTACGAGCGCGACAGCATCGTTGGGATCATCCGCTCTGCCCAAAATGCAGAACCTACTTCGCTGCTTGCTGTTGGCTGCTCCGGCAGCCTCTGCGCTCGTTCCGAAGGCAGGCGGCTCTCAAGAAGCCTCTAGCAATTTTAGCAAGCGAGGAATCTTTGGTCCTATCGACACTTCTGCTCCGGATATCATTGCTGGGGGTAGAGTCGCTTCCGATGCCCCCCCTGTGAGCTCGTTCTTCGCTGGGCTCAGGCCACCGGTACTATTACCTTTCAGTTCAAAAGTCCATGTGAGGCCTATGCTGAGTCCTACATAGTTTCCAACAAACACATGGTGGGCCTCTTATGCCGCCACTCCCGGGAATGCGGTCGCTGCTGGTCCGTTTCCATACGAATCATCTCTAGACGCCCCGGGTATTCGATTCGGTGTTAGCACTGACCGGCAGTTCGATGGCACGTCTATCAAGCAGCCTACGCAGATAGACTGGCTTGCCGGCTTTTCTGAGCACTCCGGCAATTTCGCAAATCATAAAGCCACCGCTTTTGATACCCAGACTGTTACAGTTCAATACTTTCAGGGTAGCGCCACACTGACGACTTATCTCGTTCCTGGGTCACCTTATTTGACCTTCGAGTATAAGCAAGCTACTCCGCTCTTGACATCGGCCAACGGTGGCATCCAATCCTTTAATGGACATGCGCTTAGCACCGGTGCTAGTTGTAGGTTCTTTCTCGTGCCTGAGCGTTGAGCCACTGAGCTTACCAATTCATTGCGTACAGTTAGTGCGACAGGGACATCATTCACAGTGACCGATACCAAGGGCACGACATACCTCATCTACTCTCTATCATCTATCACACTAGCTGCCACGGCGAAATCTGCTACTCAAGGCGAAATTCGTGCTTCCGGCCCCTTTAATGGTGTGCTCCGAGTGGTGAAGCTGAATGATCCGTCTCATAAGGCCCTTTTGGATCAGCACTACCAGGTCTATCCAACCTCAGCCGGGCTTGATTATTCATTCACCGATACCTCTAGCACTGTTCTCTTTAACTGGAACACTGTTGGCGACGGGAGCCAGCTCCTCCTGCTCACTTGGCCGCATCATAGAGTCTCTCTGCAGAACCCCAACTACCCAGCAACTTCTGCGCTGAACTATCTGACTACCAAAGTTCGTAGTTCTTTCCGCTGAGTTACTACGTGAGTGGTCGCTAACATGGTATATCCAGGGGTGGATGTATCCAATTATCGGCAATCAGTGGAGATTGGCGTACACACTTTCGCCTATTACCTGGAACGCGCCGAGGCCCGTGGATCCGTCGTGTGTGCCTTCAGTCATTAAGGGACTCGAATACGAAATTGGACAGCTTAATCCAGCTAATGCTCCAGTTCCTGGCGACTTCTACTATTGGGGAGGTGCTCTTGCCGCTGCATCCCGCCTGGCACTTATCGCGTATGTTTCCGCCCGACCACTACCCTGCACACGGTGATCTCTTGTGAATTCATATTAACGTGTGGGTTCATTCTCATAGCGACAACGTGGGGCGTGGTGATCTTGTCACGCCTGTCATTAACTACCTCAAGGCATCATTCGAGCATTGGTTCCAGTCGTCATCTGGCACACTTGCGGCCTATGAGACGGCCTGGGGCGGAATCATCAATAAAGCCGGCTCCAACAACGTGTATGTCGACTTCGGCAATGGCTATTATAACGACCACCATTTCCACTACGGATATTTCCTCCACGTCGCCGCCGTAATCGCGAAATTTGATGGCAATTGGCTGAACCAGCACAAGGCTGTTATCAATTTGTTCGCAAGGTACGTGTCGGCTCTTTCTCCTTCAAAGTCCAACTCGCTCAAATTTTCGTAACAACAGAGACATCATCAACCCATCTGCAGACGACCCTTACTTCCCCATTACACGATCTCGTGATTGGTTTGCCGGGCATTCCTGGGCGTCCGGAATTGCGAACGGTGCGGGCAGCCGAGACCAGGAGTCCGTCGGAGAGGCCATCAATGGGTACTACGGCGCTCTGCTATGGGCAAGCGCCGCATTGTCACAGGACTTCGTCAACTACGCCAAATTGCTCGTTGCCACGGAGCAACAAGCCGCAAAGATCTACTGGCACTTGTACCCCAGCCAGAGCCCAACTGCGCGCGACAACCCCTATCCTGAAGCCGATCTGCGCAAGTTGATCACGATCGGTAATGTGGAAGACTGGCAATCCGGTGCCTGGCTGTTCTGGGGAGACCAAAAGGTTGAGATTGCAGCCATCCAGATACTGCCAGTTACGCCAGTGAACGAGGTAAGCTCAATTATCGGCTATCACTTACTCTATAGCATCAATTTAAGGCTGATAACCGTTTTAGGTCCTATATGATACTGAATGGGTTAATAACATGTGGTCTTACACGATGCCTGAACTCGTTGACCCAACCTATGGAGACGAATGGTTTGTCTCGCCCATCTAGCCACCCCGGATCGAGTTCTGTCACTGACCTGCTATTCCCACAGGAAAAACGTTATCATTGCTGCCTATTCAAACGCGCATCCGCAGACGGCTGCGGCTTGGAGCGCTAATATCACGAGCTGGGGTATGTCACTCGTTCCAATTTGCCATCATTATTTCGCTGTAATCGCTAACACCGTCAGGCTCTGGAAACACGTTTACGAACGAGCTCTACTTCATCGGCACGAGGCCAAACCCAGGTGGTGCCCCCATCTGTGGTGCTCTGCCCCAAAACCCTTACGGCAACTTCAAGCTACAGGTGGCGACATCGGGCAGGTTTGTCGTCGCAACAAGCGGCAACCCGAATCTCGTCGCGTCTGCTGGCGCCTCGGGAGATGGAGCGGTATTCAGCAGTGCCTACGTCCCCAACGCTGGCACGCTACAGCTCAGGAGCACGAATCAGTTCGTGACGGCAGATTCAACCGGGAGCTACGCTATCTCAGCTGCGCGGGCAACTGCGTCGACCTGGGAGCGCTTCACGATACGCCAGAAGGTTGGCGCCGCTAGCGGTGTTTACACCATCAAGGCCGCGAGTAACGGAAAGTATGTTACCGTTGGCGGCGATGGATCCTTGGTCAATAATGGCGCGAATGAATCTACGGGCGCGGGCTTCAGGTTCGTAGCGGCGTAGGGCGTGACTATAAGGTTTGAGGCTTCCAAAATCAAGGCGAGTGGAATTCCTATCCAGGGTAAATAAATCAATTGAAACATAATAACGCCGTTTTATTCCTCATGTCGTATTGGTGAAAAGGTACAACATATTTTGAGAACATCCAGACCGGCCCGGTTCTCTGTGATAATGCCCCGAAGTACTAAAGAGGAGTTAAACGCTCTTCACTATCGTTCAACAGGAGCATGGCGCGAGACGCAACCCGATTCTACTGTTGAAGTAATTGTCTCGCCATTAATTGTTGATAGAAACTTAATAGGTTTCATCTCCACATTTTACTATTATGATATCTTTTCCCTTGTCTACCCAAACCATCCGAGACATAAAAACACTGCTCCCGCTTAGCTATTGTGTAGATGATGCTAGCGCGTGTGATAACTCGCTGTTATTGCTCGAATGCAGCCGTTCGCGACACACCACGGCGACAGAAAATCACCACCTCTCGCCATCATAGCCCAAAGTCGACCCCAGATAACTGCAGGTACCCAAAAGGGGCCCTATCCCAGAAGGCCTAATATTAGGAAGCGATCTGATTCCGACGGATCCAAAACATCGAGTGATCAAAAGTCACTAGCGGAGAACGTGTAGAATACCGAGGTCCGAGCAATACAACATTGCTAGTACTTAGGGACAGCTTTATAGATTGGTCGTATCTTGGGATCACATAACCTAGCAACAAAAGCGACTAGTCGTGGCTTTAGAGCATTTATAGATTCATGGTGCCCAGCGGCTCATAGTCGCAAGACGGTGTTTAATTAGGACTCCGTCTTCATATTCTGGCAGGTCCAGTCTAGAGACTTTCATACCAAGTCTTCAATACTTGTAGCAAAAACGTAGAGTTATATTTCAAACGTAAAGTTATCAGGCCTGAAAAGGCATGCTTGAGTATCTTGTGGACTGCCAGAGTCAAGATAAAGCGCCACCGAGCCCTAAGCTACAATATGAAATGGGGAGGAAGAAAGGGGTAGGCGGTGGTAGTAAACTTTTCTTCTAGGAAACCAAGGCGGCATTATGAATTGTCTCCTTTCTATCAGGGGCAATGAGATTTGCTGCCTCCTCAGCATAATGGCAGGTACTGGACAGTAAATCTTAGACGCGACAATGGGAGAATGTTTATCACTACCGTCTTCTATGTGATGACAGATTTCTTGATTTAGTACCTCCCCAAACACTGTTGCAATATAACAAATCAGGACCATGCCAGTAGAGACGCATGACGGGGGGTGACGTACCGAATTCCACGTCGTAGCCGCGCTATAAAACAGAACCGTGGCGAGTGATGCCATGCAACGTGTAACTAAATGACTCGTTCTACTGTTAGAGGAGAAGACCATGATTTCGTAGAACAGTCCGGGCGGAGGCTGTCCATATGAAGCGGTAGTCATCAGCCAAGTAGAGAATTGGCTCCGGACTTCGGAAACTGTAAATCCCTACCGGGCACAGATAACCAACCCACGACGGGAAAAGACGCCAAAACTGGGCCTTTGTCATTCTAGAAACATCAATGTCCCATTCGTAGACACCGCGATGTGTACGTGTTGGAGGCTGCCCTATACTTCGTTAGTACTGATGGCTTTCTCCCGTGTATAAGTAGCACTTACTTATAGTGTCCCACCTATCCGCTTGAACAGTAACTATACTCATCGTAGGACGACGCGAGAGTTCATGCCGATCATACCGACAGTATAGGGTATGTTGTTGTGTTTGTACACTGCGGTGGAACGGCCTGCAGGCTGGTTGACACAGGACAAGTACGAGAGGCAGCTAGAAAAAAAAGGAGCTCCAAGGAAGAATCTACAGAAATAGATAGAACGAACATCAACACAAACGAGGATGAGAATAGACTTATACTTGCGAAACACAGGGCGAAATCATCTTCAAACGACAGTTCATTGGAATTGTTCCTGCAACACAAGGTAGTGACAACGGCAACGCGCATGGAACAGTTACTCGGCTGCTAGGTACCTCTTAGCAAGGCACCAAGTCGGTATTATCCATGCCTTGTTTGTATTGATTCTATTAATTAATTCCGGGCAAGATGTCTCAACTGTAGATAAGCATCGAAGACCAATCAACATGGCCTTATCTTCCATGACACCGACAATACCAAGATAGGGGCGTCAGCATTGAGTACCTATGCCTTTCAAAGACCATTTGAAGGGGGACGTGTGAAACGAATCACAGGACGTAGTTTGAAATGGGTTAGGCTATATGAGTAGCCATTCTCCCTTGTGTAAAACAGCCGGCCACTAAAGCAAGACTATGATATATCGCTCTACCCCTGAACCCGTCTCACAGGCTGAAGCATCTTGTTTGCCCTTCAGCTGTGCTGATAGTGAGGCGCACCGCTATCTCCCTATACCAGCAACATCGTAGCCATCCCATCCTTGTCACGATATCAGCAGATCACCTTCACCGGTTTCCTCATGGGCGTATAACATTCCGCCCAATACATCTAATTAGACGTGACGAGTCTTGTCAAGGTCGAGGCGCATCGTATTATCGTCCTTGACTAGATCGGGAAACATCTAACAAGACTCCGAAATTAGTTAGTGGCGGTCAAGTGATCTATAAGTTTGTTGTCATAGCGAAGAGGGGCCCGGCTTTAGCTTGGGTAATGTGCTCTTGACAATATTCTATCTTCCCGTTCGGAGACGAACGGTCCATTCTGCAACGTCCAGACGTTGAGTATGCTGCATGCCAGAAATATAATGATTTGGTCTAGTAACTGGTACGAAGTAGTACCGTCGATTCTTTCCACGTGGTAACACTGGGAGCTAAGCCAAGTTTCCATCTACGGAGGTATAGGGGGGAACGTGCTCTAGCCGAGACATCCCGAGACAATGGTCTCGCGGCAGTGACTTAAGTCTTACGGGGGCGCATGATCGTTAAAATTGGAAGAACCTCAGTTTTATCGAGCTTCGTGTAAATAAAGGCTGTTGTCTGAATTATAAGGAACGAATAGTTAGAAAAATTAAATTATATTCAATTTTAATGTGCCATGATCGCTTCTCGGACACATATCAACTCAATATAACTCGAAGAAATGCTATAGCTCATACAATGCAGAATGCGAGCATGCGAAAAGCCCGGGTCTCTGCAGGTCTCTGAGCCAATATGATGTATTCAAATAATCGCTTCCCAATGTCCTCTTTATCCGTAATAGGATACAACTGGGCTCGCTACGATAGATGAAGTACCTAATAGTCCGAGAGACTCTCATAATTGGATACGGTGAAAGTAACCACAAGTCGCCAACTTTAACAATCTCATCAACTGTCGCCTTGTAGGCATAATGATGACGGTTGGCCCAAGCTTACTCGGAAACTGTCAGACGACTTGTCCTGGCTCGCTTCCCGTCAGGGGAGGAAACCCTCACGCGTGTCCCAGAGGCTCAGCTATAGGTGGAGATATCCTAGAGAAAGTTCGAGGCCGAAGCAGCACTGAATACCTAGGGTGTGCTAACAGCCAATGGCACCGGACTGGACCTTCGCAACGCCAACTAGATAGAGCGTCGATACTTGACACTTCTGCCGAGTAAAGACACGATGGACGTAGTGTGAGACATAGTATGAGCCGCACAGTGTATGGTGACTCCGGGTATGGAGTATATTAATAGAAGTGTACTTTGTACAAAGTAGGTACTTGCCCAATCGAAAAAACAAAACAAAAAAAACAAAACAGAAACAAAACAAACACCTGCCAGGGCAGGCTTCGCGCCCCTAATATAGACGTAACCAATACATGAGCCATCGCAAATTACCGGCAAGGAAAGCGATTTTGACAAGCACCTAAATGTCTGGCCATGAGATGTCACCCTCGAATATCCAGCAAACAAATGGGCACGGGGACGGCAAACCGCACCCGACAAGTGCGCGACGGCCGCTCACGACCCTGACACTCAACCTCCGAGCCAAGTCACATCCCGGTAGAGTCTCCAAGCCCCGCTCCTCGAGAAGCCGTCCGGCCGCGCGGGATCGTGGGGATCACGCCCGCCGGAGAACGAAACCCCTCCGACTCGGGCCGGAGCAGCTTCGAAATGCAAGGCTCATCTTCGAGACGCTGCCCACGATCCCCCATATATCAAAGCGAACACCGCGTCTGCGCCTACACCCTCTCGGCGGGGACGATGACGACGACGTGGTTCATTCCGGCCTATGCCTGCTCGAATGTCCCAAGTATCAACTCTGGTCGCTCCCCAACGACGTACTACTAGCCCGACTAACGAGGGAGGACGTGCGTCGACTGCGCGATGACCTGGTCAGCGCAATTATCCAGTTCTACGACGCGCATGTGCCCTACGTCCTAGACCTGGGCGTCTTCTCCGTCATGAAAAAGACGTGCAGCCGAGGGAGAGACGTGTTCGTTCCATTCTTCGACACTTTCGATTTTGACGTCCCTATCGATGACCCGGATACGCCATGGGCAGATCTCAGACAGGACCAGATCGGGACCGTGAAGGCCCAATTTGACGTGCTCGAGGTAAAGCAATCTCGCCTGCACCCCTTCCTTTCGGCATCTTTTCAGTGTATATTCCCCGCGCACAATTACTAACATGAACATACACCGTTGAGCGACTAGTCGAGCTCTCTAAGCCGCTAGAAGCACCCCCGTCCCCTCAACCTCAGATAGACCTGCATCCCGACGCCGTCGCGAGCGTCCTCGAAAAGTTTCTCCCGCCCGACGAGCAAAGCAACATCATCATCCGCAGCGTGGCCTCGTACTCGCCCAGACTAGGCCAGCTCGCGAAGGCGACCGCGAGCTGGCGCACCTGGACGCTCGTGACGCGTCGAGATCTCGCAGACGCATCATCATCGAGGGGATCCATAAGCGACCACTGCGCCACAACGCGCCACGTGCTCGACTTGATGGATCGGCACGTGGGAGACGCCGCCGCCACCGCGCAGACTCGGTACGGCGATTCGGTGGACCGCGCCAAGCTGCTCGTCGTCCATGCCGCGCTGCTCACGCATCTGCACGCCAAGCGCGTCACGGCGAGCCAATCACGGCAGATCCTAGATATATACCACGACGGCGCCGCCGACGAGTACACCAGCTACGAGAACTTCGAGGCCGTGGTGGAGATAAAGCGTCTCGTGAGAGAGGCCATCTCCCGCCTCGAGGTGGCAGACCGACAGGATACCGAGATCACCTGGTTCCTCGGTAGAAGCAAGAAATTGTCGTGATTGTAACGTTAACTTAACCTGGAAGTTGTATGATGTAGTGGATAAGGTGGGTAGATATTCCTCCTGGGCCGCCCGCCCGCCCTATTTAGAAGCGAAATCTACAAACGGGACAACCCAGGTCCGCATGGTGGTAGATGAAGGGGTGATCCTCCTGCCAGTCATGAAAATCACGCCTGGCGACTATAATAAGTTGGCATCCAATTATTCAAG
This sequence comes from Nemania serpens, assembly GCA_022578855.1. Classification (NCBI taxonomy): domain Eukaryota; kingdom Fungi; phylum Ascomycota; class Sordariomycetes; order Xylariales; family Xylariaceae; genus Nemania; species Nemania serpens. Next base: position 28,440 of record MU396798.1, on the reverse strand, counting down.
AATTCCAGTATTCCAGTATTTGAAAAAGAATTGCCGGGCAGTCGCTCAATGGGAGACGTGACCAGACAGATAATCACCCAGCTTATTTTGGGTAATAGCCCCGGCACTTTCCACCAAATCCTGCCTCCGCGACCTCCCATCGAAGTCCAGAAGCCCCCGAGTAGCCAAGCCTTTATCATTAATTCACCTTTCCCCCTTAGCTATTTAGTAGTTAGTCACCAATAGGAGTCCAGTCAGAGTCTAGTAAATCGGAATAATATTCTATAGCCAAAACATATGCAAGTCCCTCCTATATCAGCGTTATACGAAAGCTCCATCTCATAACATAACGAAAAGTGATATTACAGCCCGTTATCATTTCATCCGTTGAATATCATCGTCCGATAGCACATGTCCGTGGTATCCAGCAACGCCGCAACGCCATCTAGCACCGATGAATGGGTATATATACAGTTATAGCCATATTATAGCAAGAAGCTTTGTCCCGAGCTGGAAACGACGAACTCACAGCCCAGCTGAGCCTCCCTTTCCGCCTCGAGTAGTTGCGCCAGGATCACGTCCCTCGGCGCGTCTCCATCCACCAGGGTTTCCTTCACGTGGATGATCACCACTTTGAGACCCCGGAGGGCATTCGTGGGCTGTTGTGGGCCCTCGATGGGTGGGATCGTCGCAGCCTCAAAATCCTTGAGCGACATCTCCGCCGTGGGAGTTGCTAAGTGTGGTGTATCGACGCCACTATTGTGTTCCGCACCCGTCACAGAACTCGGGCCTTTCTTGGCGGGCCTTGTGGACTTGGGTGAGACGGGGTGGTCGTCTCCCTGAGTTACACCGATGGCGTCTGTGTTTCCATTCGCTCCCTCGGGATCTCGCTTGCGCTTCTTAGGCAGATCGAGCCTCGTGGGTGAGATGCGTGCTACCTCGACAGCCGCGGCGAGGGCTTGCAATTCCCGGATCACATATCGGGGTGTGAGGTGGCCAAAGAGGCGGTCGTCCGTTTGACTATTGTCGTAGGAGCACTCGATGAAGATGGCGGCTAGGTTCCCGTTCGCGACACGAGGCGCCGCTTCCCGCCATATGCCCGCGTTGCGCGGGGAGAGCGAGATGGAATCAGGTTCGACATCGCCGAACATCAGCACCTCGCGACCGGTAGCGTTGTCACGAATAAAGTAGGCGCTCGAATCGTACACACATATAGATTCCTTCTCCTGGCCTATAGCGGAAGCCCTGGATAGAGACGGGGGACCAGAAGCGGCAGTGCTACCAGGTGCACCTCTCGGGGACGTCGTGAGCGAAGAGGCCTCAAAGCTGCTGTAACGGGACGAGGTCGACGAGCCGCGATGTGGATGCCTCTCGATGCAGTGCCCATGGCTGACGCTGAATAGCTTGACGCCCAGCCCATCACTAATCTCAAGGTAGCCCTTCCCTTCCCCTTCGCCGAGCGCCGGGCTACCCCCCTCGACGAGTCGCATATAAGTCACGAGGCCAGCCCCGTTGTTCTCATCCGACAGATTGGGCCAAATGACGTTGTTAAATATGTGCTGCTTGAAGGCGGATATGGTAGATGGCAGGCCTGCCAGCCGTTTAACTCTCGCGCCAGGTAGCCCCGCGGTGTTGATGACGAAGGCGCTGATGTGGTCTAGATGGGGGTGGGTGATGAGGAAGGTGTCGATCAGTTGCCTCGTCACGTAGCCAGCGTTGGTGGCGGCCGAGGCCGAGGCGATCTCTAAGCCAGCAAAGGGACCCGTCTCAAGGATATGTGGTAGTGACACCGAGGTACCCAGGCCTGGTGGCTGCGTTTCTTGGAGTATCCTGGTGATGGAAGACAGATGGACGCCAGCATCGAGGGCAATGACTGATCCTTTAGACCATCCTCCCCTGATGGAGCGTACTAGCAGTGCCGTCACATTGTGCTCTTGGGGTCCGCCTCCTGCACCCTGCGAAGTGGAAGTGCCCGAGTTAGTATATAATCAAACGAAGATGAGTAGATGTCTTGGCATTCAGACGACGACGAATACATTTATGATATTGAAGAGGAATAATAGTCTGGAGGCCAACAGCAAGCTCGGGCTTTATTTAGGAGCATTATGAGAGCGAGTGCATGAGGAGAGTAGAAAGAATAAAGTAGAGGGAAGAGAGGACAAGGAAGCTTTCGTCTCAGGTCCTCTCCTGGATAGGTAGTTGTGTCTGGGTGTCTGGATGTCTGGATAACGGATAACAAGCGGCTGGCTGATAGGTCGCGTTACTGCGACCGCGTATGGATAAGGAGGAAGAGAGTTGATTGAATTGGCAAGGCGGCCCACGTGATTATGTCGGAGCAAGGTACCTAAGCTCTAGGTACCTCTTGAGCTTAAAACTTTATCTTTGCCAAACCCACGCTGATTGAGCTCCGACTCTACCTAGGTACACTGCAATCTAGTTCGAGACGCCAAGTCGATTGAATCTGTGGGGCGCATACTAGGTCAGATGTCGAGTAGCCGAAATAATTCCCAGAGGTGTGGAATTTGACTACGCTCTGTCATGGAGAATGCAAGATGTGCGAGGTGTGCGAGGTTGTTGCGAGATGTATAACGCGAGATGTGTAACATGTGCTCGCATGCGAGGTACAATGCTGGGGGTTGCTAATTGAGTCGAAGTCGAGCCTTGTCGGCATTTGGCGTCGTGGAAAAAGCACAAGCGCGCGCCTGCGCAACACCATTGGACCGATCATCCCGGCCTGGGCTTCCCATTTGGCATAAGATCGACAGCGCAGCGCAGGGTTCGGTAGATGGTTTGGGGGGTTGTTGGGTGGATTTCCGCATGATGCCTCGATGACAAGGACCGGATCTATAAATACTGCTCCATAATTCCGCCATGCAAAATGCAAAGGGGACCATGCCGGCGGTCGGTCTTCGGTCGCCGTCGAGATGTGCCTTCGCCGGCGTCAAGCTAATCGACGCAATTGATGCAATCGACGCAAATTGATGCAATTGATGCCATTCTTTCTCGGTGTGTCGCAGCAGGCCCCGCCACCACACCCACGCCGCACCCACGCCGCACCCACGCCGCGCCACCACGACGCCACCACGAGCACCACGAGTATCACCACCAAGACGCGAGGACAAAGGAATTGTGTACGCCCAAGGCTCGGGTTGCCCCATGAAACTTAATACTAAAAAAAGAGACTGAACTTACCAGGACAATGACCTGAATCGCGGGGGCCCTCGCACCAACCCCCGTCTCGACTTTCCCCGACATTTCTTCCTTGGGCCACCTGACGAAGGCGCCAGTGCGTCGCATGCGCTGTTCCTCCTCCTAGCCTTGGCCTCTCTCGTACTCGCGCCTCGACGGCGAGGAGCGGATGTATAAATGTAGAATCGAGTACAGTCGGGAAACATAGAAGGATATGTTAGTTAGATGTCTTTGATTGCTAGACCAGATCAGTCGAGTGCCGCAACGTCGAGTTTAAGAAGGGTTGGCCTGGCGGAGAGACATGAGCTGAGTCTTGTACTGCGGCGTTAGGAGGATAGAATTGTTGCAAGGAATTGTTGCAAGGAGTTGCAAGGAGCTGTTGCAAGGAGCTAGGTAGGTCAAGTGGCTTGTTCCCACACACCCCCCAAAGCACGCTATGATCCCGACCAACTCGAACCCTCGAACGAGCGAGCGGCCTTATCGCGAGCAGAACATAGCCCCTACGCCAGCCACGTGACGCTCTTTCAATATTCAAGGTTCCGCCTCGCTGGTTACCACATGTCTAAGTACCTACTTTGTATTGTACCTGGATCTGTTACTTGGGTATAGGTCTGTCTACCTTGTCTGACGCTGTCTGTCTTTCATCGCCGCCTGCTCTCTCCCCCCGCCGCCTAGCCATGTGTCTTTCTCATCGACTCGCATTCGAGAGATGGGGAAGACAAAGGTGCACAAAGAGGGGAATACAACAGCGCTTAGGATGCCTGGATACTGCTCGACAAAAGATGGTACTAGCGGCACACTGCTGCATACCACTCCAACAATGCGATCCGAGAACCTGGGGAAGACGACATTTAGGGCTAGACCCGACGCAACGCCGTACAACAAATAGGTAGTACGAAGTAGCACAGGCTGCATCCTCCCGCTAGGTAAGTACTCACCTACATAGGTAGGCACCTAAGGGTATGTACATGTATGTAAGCATGACGACTCTGGGGCTCCGGCCAACCCAGATTACAGTTGCAGTTACTACCACTTACACAGGCCCGTGCAGCCAGGTAGGTAGCTCCCCGCATGCGGTTCCAAGGACCAACATTTGCACTCTCACACAAAAACTGCTGGTAGCCATCAGTTGACCTCAGAATGTAGCAACCAGTATTCTGGCAGCACTGCGCTATGCGAGAGGTCGTCCTGAGCGCGGATTCCTCCTCGGCAAATAATTATTAATTATTCGTCATCATTTTTACTGTACATGTCTTACGACGGCATCCCGAGCCCGCGCTGGTACCCGTACGTGCCACCCAGGTACACAAAGAAGAAGTACCTCGCTACCTCACTTGAATATGTAGTTGGTACGGAAAGAAGAAGTACACTCCGAGTAAGGAAAGATACTTAACCTGAGTTAGGCACCCACTGACTCGGCCGAGGTACACTGTACCTACGCTAAGGTAGCTCTGGTTCCCTGTCGTGATACCTTAGGTGAGGTACTTACTTCCATTGTACCATCACTTCCTATCGGAGAGCCCGCTGTAACGCCCCCCGCCTGCCTGCGGCATCCTTGTGGGGTAAGGGCCCCATGGCGAATTGGCGCGCTCAAGAGCCAGACGGCGCCCCCGGCCAAGCCGCTGCAGGTACGAGTATCATGATCGTCGTCTCTTGTGCTACTTTGTACTCTATCATGTGATCAGGTAGTCCTCCAGCCTTTTCTTGTTCTCGCAAGCCATGTCCAGCGTTCATTCATTGGAACTGCAAGTGGTTACAAATCTGTCACACCGCATTAAGGAGAAACTGGTACCTACCTCTTCTACATCCTAACCCACCACACAGAGACGTAAAGTATCCACAATATTAGCTACATGTACACACTGTAGGTACTTCTCCCTCCCCTCGATTGCCCTCAATTGCGCCGTCGTTTCCACTTTTTTTTTCTATCTTGCTTTTCCGCCTCAGGTAGGGAGGGAGCTATCATGCATGCATATCGCTGTTACCCATCAGCCAGCTATCGAGCTTGGACTCGGCCATCCCGGCTGAATCATCGCCGACCTATCTAGTGTATTCACCCCATCTACACGCTGGAGATAAGCGGATGGATAGATAGATCTACTATTGCTTAAAGTAGACATTCAGCCGGGACGGGGGATCGGAAACGGCACTATCGCGCGACATCCTGAGATGCAAGCAAGAGCACGAACGTGGGACTAGGGACGGGATCGGAGCTTCTTCTCATCGCGGTTCGTTATTCTTATCTATGGGGCTGTTCATGATGGAACCCGCGGCCCTTGTTTATTTGCTTTATATAAAAACCAGGGAGAAAAAAGAAAAGAGAAGGGGGGAATTCCAATTACTGAAAAGCAAGCAAGCAGATGATTCCCTCTCCTTGTATAAACAACCCACAAGCCCGTGAGCCTGGGCCATGTATAACAATCATCTTAGGTGTAGGTAGCACGCGCTACATATCTAGTTGAGTTGTATTGTGTTCTAAGTATAAGTACCTTATCCCGGAATTTCCTGATCTTTTATTTATTCTATTTCACTTTTCAAAGTCACTGTTACATAGTTTTTTTTTAAAACGGTTGTTAGTTTTATTTACTTAGAAACATAGTCCTCCTGCTATAATACCTTATGCTTGCTTAACTATTTAGATATTATGTCGGCTTTCGCCGACCTTCCTGTAACTAAGTGGCGCTGAAAAAACAGTACTTACTTCTGACGTATAAACATGGATTTCCGTACTTTTACCCCCCCAAGTCCTTTGAGAGAGAAATAGACGGCGTACTTACGTACAAGATATAGGTAGGGAGGTAGGGAGGTGGGTATATACAAGAGAGAAGCGCAGTGCTTACCGTGGTTTAAACAAGCAACTATTTATTAGAATATTTTTCATTCATCATTTCTTTTTCTTCTTCTCGTCGTGAATCTCTTGGCGCGTGGCATCGTGATTGCAGTTTCATGTCAAGTTCGTCCGTCCTAGCAGCGGCGGAAGAAGATCTCGACTTCATGATAGGGCTAGGGGGGGTTATACTCACCCGACTTTCGGTGACGCCGATAGACTCGCGGGTGCTTCTAAGTGTAGATCAGCCCCCGGATCCTCGAAGAGACCCTCTAAGAAAGCGTTGATGTCACCGCTATCCGAGCCGTTCTGTTGCTCGTCTGCGAGGACGGGCGGCAACTCCGCTCTCACTGGTTCGCCGCTGTTTGCATGCTCGTCAGCCCCGGCCATTAAATTACCGGTATCAGCCTCGTAGGCAGCGCTGAAAAATTCGTTGAAGGCACTCTCGTCTAGTTCTTCGCCTAGTCCGTGAGTGTTATAGTCCAGGCCCAAATCCAGCGGGTCGGCCGCGGCCGCTATGGCCCCGTCTGAATAGTCAGGTATTTCTGCGAGCTGTTGTTCTATGACATGGCCTAAAGATGATTGCTCATCCCCGGTTTTGATACGTTTCGAGTTGGGTTCTTCAGAATAATCTTCTGATCTCGATCGTTTTTTCCGCTCATCTTGGCTCACGCCACCAGCTGCTAATGTATCATTCGACTCCACATCGGCGTTGCCGGCGGGGCCTGGGGTGTTGGTTGGTTGTATGGCGGGTGTGGTTTGAGCGACAGGCTGGGGGGGAGGCGGCGCGGTATCCTCTAGCCGCTGACGCTTCGGCGAAGGCGCTTGGGCCTCTGATGATTCGCCTGCCGCTTGTCTAGAGTCACCGGGGACTTCGACGGAAAGCTCGTCCCGAGTTCGCTTATGCCCTATTATCTGAGATGGTATATCGGGCATTGCTGGTGTGCCGGCAGTTTGGGCGACAGGTTGGCTGGGGTGTACGAGATTGGCGACTGGGTCTATTGGCACCGGGTGATATGCTGGCACTGCGACATCATATAGCTCGGGCTCCGAAGGATCCTGGGCAGCTGCGCCCTGTTGCCGTTTTTGCCTCTGCCGGTTCTCGATCTCCACGAGTAGTTTCTCGGCGTCTGGCACTGGTGACCCATTTTCGTCGAGCAACTTGTGCTTCCTGAAAGTTTGCAACTTCTTCTTGAGCTCGGGATCGCCAAGATGCTTCGCCATGTCGACGCCACGTCTCTTCTGGCGATTCTTCGTCTGCCCCGTGGGCTCGTGGGCGAGTTTGAACTCGACGAGACAGTGCGTCAGCGACGTGCTGTGAGAGCGCGGCCGCTTGATCCCCAACCCTTTGGCGAGCTCACAGGCCTTGAAGGCCTCGACCCACCAGGCATGGAGCCTGTCGTCGATACCGGGCAGTTTATACCCCAGGCCGAAATAGGGGTGCGATTCGCGCTTGAACGTGCGGTAGTCAGGCCGGATATCGATGCAGTGCCACAGGTCCACGATGTCGAAGTAAGACTCGAGACAGTACAGGTGGACGTATCCCGCGTTGTGAAACGGGTCGACGAGCTCGCCGTCGACATTCTGCCGCTCGTCCATGATCACCCACGGGTCCCCTACCTGAATTGTCTGGCGGTATCGGCAGTTCTTGAAGCGGCACTTGGTCGACTCGCCGCCGCGCGGGTACCGGGCGTTCGCCATGGATGCGGGCCAGCCGATCCATAGCGTCAGGCCCTGGCGATACTTGCGAGTGCTCTGCTTTACGCCCGGCAGTCGTGACGGCGGCTCGAAGTCGTCGAAGCGGCTGGGGCCGAGCAGGTATTGGCGCATCTGGCGGGCTGTGAGGAAGAGGCCGGCCGCTAGCTCGCCCTTCTCGGTATAAGTGAACAGGCGCCGCCCGCGGTCGTCGAGGGGGCCCCAATCCTTCGGTCTAGGGGGCGACGGTCCGTAGTACCGCTCCGGCTCCACCATGTCCGGTCCCTTCTTTGTGTGCGTCTTGCGCGGGATCTTGTCGTTTAGGAGAGCCTCGCCATGGTGATTTTTCGCCGCTCGTCTTACGGGCGGGGATGTGGTTACCGTCCCGGCCGAAGGGGGGCGCCTGCTGTGACGCGAGTGGTCATTTGGCTCGGGGAGATCAGAGTCGCGGCGGTTATCGACCGTGGACGGCGCTCTGGGGACTTCTTGTGGGATGGACACGGACAGCGAAGCTGGCTGCTGGATGGACTGCATAGGCGATTGCTGAGCTAGTTGATATGTGGGCTGCTGGATGGACTGCACAGGTGATTGCTGAGCTAGTTGATATGTGGGCTGCTGTATTGCCTGTGGGGCTGCTTGTGGTCTTGCCTGTGAGAGAGGATGCGGGTTTGCTGGGTGAGGTCGCTGCATGGGTTGATATTGCGGTGACCACGGCACTTGGTAGCCTAGATTCCCAGGCTGTTGATAAACTTCCTGTTGTCCACTCATAAGCATGTTCGAAGACTGCGGATAAGAAAGCGCTGGTTGTTGAACCATGGGTTGCCCACTGATTTGATTGCTCATAGACTGTGGATAAGAAAGCACGGGCTCTTGAACCATAGGTTGCCCACTGATCGAATTGCTCGTAGACTGTGGGTAAGCAAGTGCAGGTTGTTGCATCATAGGTTGCCCATTGAATTGATTGCTCGTAGACTGGGGATAAGAAAATGCAGGTTGTTGAATCATCGGTTGCCCACTTACTTGAGTGCTCGTAGGAAAATATTGAGGGTACACCTGAGACCCAGGGACTGGATCCTGAGCCAACATGCCATCAAAATTTTGCTGAGGAAGGGCCCAATTAGGATTCATGGTGTTGGCGGGGACATAACCCTGAGGCTGATAAGTCAACTGAGGATTATAAGCCGACTGGGGATTATAAGCCGACTGGGGAGCACCGTATAGCTGCATAGGATCAATAAACTGTGACTGCTGCACAAATATGTCATTGCTGGGATCAGGAGTGGCTGGGATTGATCCATCAGGCTGTTGTCCGTACCCTTGATTGCTTGGCTCAGGAGAAACTCTCTGCAGCTGTGGCGAGGTAGGTTTCGGCTGCTCCTGAGCTGGCAAACTCTCTGCCAGCAGAGCCTCGAAGTCGAGCTCAACATTTTCGCTAAAATCCACACCAGGAAACAAGTCTTCAATTTTAAAATTATCATCCAGGAAACCCTGCTCCGGGTCTGAAGAAACATTTAGAGGTATGTCTCCCATTGCTTCGCCTCAGCCGTTGAACTGTATGCTGCTAGATAGTGTCGGCTGATGGGGACGCTTGAGCTGGGTAGTGGATCGTGTTCAGTGAAGTCGTGCTCTGCTGATGCGAGGCAGAACGAGGTCTGTGATCACCGGTATAGTTTTATGTGAAGAACCGTCGTGGATTAAAGAACACTGGACGAACATCACCTTTGTCTGCTTACACTAATAATCGATTGTTCTGTTACAATTGTACTGTGATTTCAATGAGACGCTTTGATAACAGGCTTATTGTTCTGTTCTTAACAGCACTAGGTGAACAATTCATGATGGCGACAAAGCGCTACGAACTGAGTTGTAGCATTAGCTGTCAACCCACGACAGTACAAAACGTGCTGCTCTGCGGCCATTTCGGGCGAGTACTTCGAGTTATAGTATCTCCGCCGACCGAAGCTAGTCTTAGGTTTGGGATTCAACACGAAGTGAGGTGCTACTTAGATAGAAATCTGAGATTCAGTCAGCGAGCGTCCGAAGTCTGAATCGGAAGCTCAAAAAAGAAGGGTGAAAGATAATCAGTAGAATTAATGCATTTTCTTCCACATAAATGTTCAGAACAGGTCTGTGAATGCGTTGATTTCATCATAATAAAGATACAGGTGAAGGAGTAGAAGGCTGCTTACCGAGAGGTCGAGGAGGTCGAGGAGGTCGAGCCTCTAAAAATACCTACAAGGTAGATCATGGTTCATATGACAACCTGATTATGAAGAAGTAAAGAATCAACCTGTTGTCAAAGAGATGATCACTCGAGCCTTCGTTACTTATATAGTATCCGGCTACAAAGAAGTATGATTGAAACAGCTCCAGACGCTTTGCTCTCGATCTTAGACATGCAGTCTCTCCGTGGCGCGGCAGCAACTAGAATAAAATAAGTATCGATTGTGTCGGCCGGGTAGCGATGTTGAATTTAGTAGAAGATCTCGAGGCGTTGCAATTTACTGCCGCAATTTGCTGTCGCGAGATATGCGCTGTACTCAGGTGTAATGGAAATAATGATTTGATAATTGAGAAAGAGGAAGGGGAAAAGGGGATGCTGTACAATGTATAAAGAACGCGTATCGATATTGCCGAGATTGGGCCGTGTATTTTTTCGGCTGGGCAGCCTGAGCCAATGTAGTTTAAACGAGTGGACTTGTCCCAAGGGGCGGTGGGTGTGTGTCTATTCGGGCCTATGGGTACTCCTGACCACCTAACAAGCCTCAAAGCTAGCTTGGGTACTTACAGGAAAGTAAGTTTTCTACAGCTAAGCCCAATTGGGCACTCTTAATTCCCACCCGCCCAGCTGCGAGCAGTATAATCAAATCTCGGTGGGTTTTCTCCCTATTATACAAACCTGATCAAGAGTATGATAAACCCCTTTATCAATCTCCCTCATCGCCTCCTCCTTCACCCTCTCGATCCTCTCCCTGCTCCATCCACTCCCCTCAACTCCCACCAGCTCCTCCAAACACCCCAAGAAGCAAGAAAGGACATTCCTGGTTCCCTTGTCTCTCAGCTGCAGCTCCGGATCCTGCAACTTGTCGGTCGAAAACACATCTTGATGCACATCAACCAGACCAAGTTCCCGGAACACGTCTTCTCTCTTCACGTTCTTCGGCTCCCGCATCATGAGGCCTATCACGACGTCCTCTTTGAGGCGGAACGGCTCCAGGCCGTCGTAGATCTCCTGGCACGCTGCGCGAGAGGTTCCGGCAACGGAGTTGTATAGTGCGAAATTGCAAGAATCGATCCATTGCAGCCAGCCGCCCGGCTTCAGCAACTTGGCTAGATTCTCAATTGCACGAGCCCATTCCGCCCGCGTGGTTGCACTGCTGACAAAGCGGACTGCGACTACATCATAGGTTCCTATCTCCGAGGCTGGAAAGGGGAGGAACATGTCCTGAATCTTGAACGACACGTTTGACGGCCATGTTTCTGATAGAGGGAAGGCAGAAGGTGAGTGGTCAAAGCCGGTGAGTTGACATGTCGGAGGTAAGTTCTTGGCCATATCGAGGAGCCAGACCCCAGTACCGGTGCCTATGTCTGCTATTTTGAGAGTGGGTGAGGTGATTGGGATGTTGGGGTGAAGAAGGAAACCGAGGGTTTTGGTTGTGAAGAAGTGTTGCTCGTCCAGTCTGTTTTACGATGTAAGTCTAGATGGTTTAATGATGATGGGAATCTAAAACTTTCCTCCCTGGTATTTCTTGTATGTGAGGATCCTGTAACCCTGCCATGATGTTCTTAACAGCTAGGACAAGACCGCTAAGACTGACTTCGCTGTGTGCTTGAGAATAAACCGACCTCGGCTCCAGTAAAGGTGGCTACCGACTATGTTCGAAGACGGAACGGAGGTGGCGAACACAAATCAATATCTACTGGAGCTGGTTGAGCTAGAAGGTAAAGCTGACCGTTTGTGAGTGCTTATCCGGGGACAGCCTCTTTGCTTACCTCATCTGAATGACCGGAGACCGAAGCCGAGGACGGGCAAAAGAGGGGGTATAACAACCCCGGTTCTGCTAAGTTAGTGTAGGCTAGGTGGCCTGTGCAAGCGGCCTACGTATTTGTACAAGTACAAATTCAAGAACAACCATCAATAAACGAAAAGCTACTACTACTTAGTCGTAGGGCGCTGTGTGTGCGACCGCCGACCTGCATGTTTTGTGTGACTGAAGACATGGATGTATGTATGGGCCTCGAGTATAAACCATGGCTACCTTGTGTGGGTTTTCTACAGTCTGCCAGGACTAGACTAGAGTATCACAAGAGTTAGGCCATCAGTGATTACTTAAGTACATACATCGGTAGTTTGGAAACTACCCTCCCTAAAACGCCATGGACGCTCCTGGCCCTCCTTGCTACCCAGAGTGCTACCGCCCTCTCCCCCCGGAGTTGATTCGCGTCTTTGAGCTTGATGCAGGCGAGTTCTCGGACCCCATCGTCGGGCGGCTAGTGTCCCAGACAATTGATGGGGAGCCGTATGAGGCCGTGTCTTACGTATGGGGCGACCGGCGAGAGCGGCATGACATTGTGATAGACGGGGCGACGCTTTCCGTCACGGCGAACCTGCACGGGGCGCTGACGGCCTTCCGTCTTCGGCCCCTATCCGGGAGCAGCGACGGTTCATATCCAGATACGGGCACAGAACTGGCACAACGACGGGTGCGGCGATTATGGGCGGACGCCGTGTGCATCAACCAAGAGAACCTGCCGGAGCGCACGTCACAGATAGAGCTGATGGGGCGCATCTTTGCCGGCGCGCGCCGCGTGCTCGCCTGGCTTGGCTGGGAAGCGGGCGAAGTGGGCCGTCGGCACATGCAGCTCGCCATCCGCTTTATGCATTCCTTCATGGAAGACCCGGAAGCGGGCCTGCGAGATGCACGAATCCTCTTGCACCACGACGACGTGGCCGCCCCCGCCGCGCGCCTCGCTCTCTTATCCGAGGACGACCAGCGCCTGTTCGAAGAACAGGCTCGCAACTGGGAGGCCATCAAGGTCTTCTTCGAGATTGAGTATTTCCACCGCACCTGGATCGTGCAGGAGCTTGGTCTGGCTCGCGATGCCATAATGTGCGCGGCGCTCGAGCCCGCCGACGGAGCCGAGAGCGAGGGTCAGGCCTTGGAGCTAGATTTGGTCGACTGGCCGCTGGTGGGCCGATTCGTCAGGTTCTTGGACTACAGCGGCGCCTCGTTGGTGACGCATCTCGACCTCCGCACGTGGGTTGCCCACCACATCTTGATGGTCTGGGAGATGAGGGAAGACGGCACGCCCGACTGCGATTTCCTTACCGGCATGCACTGGACGCGAATCCTGGGCGTGACGGACGCGCGGGATCGTGTGTACAGTCTGCTCGGTCACCCACTGGCCGTCGTAGACGGTGAACTCGTGATCAAACCCGACTACACCGTCACGCGCGGCGTCATATACACAAACCTGGCCGTCAACCTCATCCGCAAGACGAATAATCTCTACGTCGTCGCCCTCGTCGACCATGAAGAGGATCCGTCGGTGGAGGCGAGGGACTGGGATCCGGAGGACGAGGGCAGGATGCCCAGCTGGGTACCTGACTGGCACAGCATCAACCGCACAACGCCCCTGCACTACCCAGTTAACGCGGCGGATGCTGAAAACGCTGAGATCCGAATCTATGGGGAGACGGAGGGTGCGAAGGGAACGCCCTTGCCGCATCTCCTAGCCCAGGGCTGGGTCGTTGACGAGATCTCTGCGGTGTCGCGACGCATGGAGACGACTGATTTCCCCGTGACGAATCTGACCCGAGAGCGAGCCAAGAAGAATCCCTTCTGGCTCGACCGCGTGTGGGAGGTGGTGTTCCCGGCCGAAGACTCCACGGACCGCGATGCGCTTGCCACGCTGGAGACGCTGTCGATGGCCCTGTCGCTCGGCACCAAGGTAGAGGAGCAGTCGGAGAACAAGGTAGGGCCAAAGCAGGCGGTGGAGGAACATGGTAGCTCATTTGCCGCCTACGTCCTCGAGTACTACGAGCTGTGGCGCCGCGCGTCCGAGGCCAGCGGTATTGACGACGACAATGACGATGATGAATACCCTGTGCCCGTCCGCTCGCTACTTGACAGCCTGCCGGCAGAGGCGCAAGCCGAGCTGCGGCGGCGGGCAGCGGGAACTACCGGCGGGAGGTGGATCGATTGCATGACGTGGCCGTCCATGTGCCGGGTTGCCTACAGGACAACCTCGGGCCTCGTGGGTATGGGTTCGCGGGTCACGCGGCCGGGGGACCTCGTATGCCGTGTACGGGGGTCCGCGGTGCTCATGATGCTGCGTCGGATCCAGGAGTCCGGCGGCGAGACAGGGGCCGAGACCAACGCCGTGCCGTCAATCTCTTGCGCTCATATTGGACCCACCGTTGTGCCGGCGCGCATGAAGGAGGGCGTCGTTGACGGCGGGGAATATGGCGAGAAGGCCGCCTACTTTCGCATTATCTAAGCCTCGTTCGCTGGCGACGCTGTAGTAATCATCCTACCGCTGTCGTGGGTTGTACTGTAAGTTTTTGGAAGTTTGATACCGATACCGATGCCGATACCGATCCACACCCTCCCGGTGTTACCCAATAGACTGGGACAGGTTACGGCCACCTCATGGAGTAGGCCTAATCGCATGCAGTACATAAAGCACTGTACTACTCTACAGGAAGATGAGAATCTGGCACGATTCCCGGGTTCGAGATTCCATTTGAATCATTATCTTTACTCTGTTTTAATACCCTTCTTATGTTCATCTCTTGCTTGATAAAGATGACTGATTAAAGCAGATAGAAGGTCAGTGTGAGGAGACATTGCTTGTTCATGTTTTGGGATACGTTGTATATATATAAGATGGCTGCTACCTACCTCCTACACCTAAGCGTTAAAACGCCGGCGTGTTGGCCTAGGTTAGATCCGACTAAGAGCTCGACTCTCTCTGGCATCTAGCTGTTGCATTGAGATACCAATTGATACTGCGAAACGGTCATGTTCACATCATACATAATCTGACGGGGTAAGATCTGGTCGGAATAGGTGACCAGTATCTCAGACGCAACGGGAATCATGTATAGGTAATCAATTCAGATGAGCCTCGTTCCTAAATTTAGTTACAGAAAACTAGGGCCATCGGGTTCCTTTCCACACATCTAGAAACTAGGTACCGGTAGTCTCTTAGACTGGTGCTTCCCTGCACGATCCCTCGTCGCTTGGCATGATCTGCATCCTGGATTGTATCCGCCATACCGTGACATCATAAGAGGTGTTTAGGAAAATACATGTTGTAGTTCAGAGACGTTTGGATCGCGACAAGATATTCGCAAAAAGGATAAAAATGAATCCTTCGGGACGGTACCTACCCGCATTCGTGGAATGTGAGCAAAGTGACTGACGCAGCAACAATAGAAGGCCGTCTTCTCACAAAAAGTACCGGCCTTGTTTTTTGTTTTTTTTTCCCTCTGCTACGGTTAGTTAGGTATGAGCCCGATTCGCGCGGAGCACTCGGGCGATCTGGCCGGCGTCGTCGCCGTACTCGCAGATCTAAAAGATGACGTCGCAGTCCCACCTCTCCTGGCTATTCGAGCCAGCACTATCAAGATCTGTGGTAAGGATCTTTACCGGAACTAGGCTGTTCGTTCTTTGGTACGCTCTAAACAGAAGCATTCTAGGCGCCTGACGAAGCGGAAGAATTTCCGCTATCAACCTACCTAGGTTAGGTCTATGGTATTCTTGGTCATCGAGAATGAGGGAGACGACGGTCATCGTCTTCGCTTTTATAGAGAGATGCGAAACTGGTTTCCTCGGCTAAAGCTGTTCTCTCGTTTTAGCCCGATGCATTGCAGACTTGATTAGTCGGTTAGTCGCAAATGGTATATAGCACTACGTTGGGGTTTCAATTCTCTGAAGAAGGGAGCCTGGGAGTATATTAAATAAGCCTTAAATTGAACACCCGAAACTCCTGTATTTCATGTTGGACGCTGTATCATTATATAGTAAAAACACATCATCTTTTGCACTTATAGTTGATGGAATCTCTTGACCGGGTATACTTCGTGTAAGTTAAGAGGTAGGTAGTGTACGGAGTACCTAGGATGCCGCTGTGCCCCGTCTTCGAGGTGGTTTCCCGTTAAACGAGGAGTGGCGCCTCGTATTTGATACTGGCCCCCGGTTTGTCCCCGTTTTTATCCCCCATCCCGGCGAATCAGCACGCGGCAACTCGTCGCGACGGTTATTTGTTCCCCCTCTAACAGGTACTTAATGCACTAACAGAGAGACGTTACCGCCAACCCTCCTCTAATCTACACTAATCTACCACCTACGTAGCCCACATGCTGTGGATCGAACCTCAAATCACCACCACAAGCATTTCTTGCCTCTCCCTTACCCTTCCTGTTGGCCACCCTCTTTTCTGTCACCTCGCTCCTTTTTTTTTTCTTGTCTGCCGCGTGCGTGTCTGTGTCTGCATTGGTCTGCCCACCCGATCTGCACCTTTTTGCGAAAAGCCATGCCATCCCTCTCTACGTGACATCGCGATCCGCTCGCTGGTTCAATCCCGCCCTTGCCGACGTCATTGTTGCCGCCGCTGTCCTGTCACCGTGGACGTCGCCGTGGCCGATACTGATATTCTCATTCTCGTGCGTTACGTCTGATCCGATCCGATCCGATCCGCTCCGCTCCGACCTCGTCCATACCGCACGCACCACACCTCCGCGTCCGCTTTCTCGATTTATCATAAAACATCGTCGTTGCGAGAGAAGAGAAAGAAAGAGTCAAGGGAAGGGCAGAGAAGATGGCGCAGCTGAGCCAGGACTTGCAAGACAAGCTCAGCGAGCTAGAGAGGGAGTTGGAGGTACGTCGATCCATTGTCAAACATGCACACCCTCGCAGTCACATCATGGCACTCGCACTCGAACTCGCACCCTGGTGCTTTGCTCGCCGCTTCGCCGAGATCGCCCGAGACATTCTACCGTTGTGAGCCACCGCTAACCGATCTCGTTGTCGTAGGAGGGCGATATTACTGAGAAAGGGTACGCTCCATTCTTCACCGTCTCCATCATCATCATCGCTCGTATCACCATCACTTGTGATCTTTGTTTAGTCTCTTTTTCACATACTATATAATTCCATGGGCCGCTCGAGTTCCTACGCTAAGCATACAAACACCTGCTCTCCAGATTTCAGAAAAGAAGAACTCAGCTTCTTTCCCAGTTCGGTCTCTCCAACAGCCTCGGAGGCCTGAGGATTCATACTGCCGATGATGACCCCTACATCGCGGGCGGCGATCATCGAGGCGCTGCCTTGGCCGCCCTGAACTCCACGAGTCCCGATCACGAGGCATCATGGTCTCCTAATACGATAACATCTCCCGTCGATTGGCGCCCCCTGTCTTCTGGGCCTTCCACCTCGGTCCGTTCACCTCGCGGCCCTGATGTCGCCAATAACCCGGCCGGCCTACTGCGGCCTGGCGGTCCTCTGGCTGCCGATTTTCGTCCGACTGCATTACAGCGCGATTCTCTCTTCCTCAGCCCGACTCCGAACTACTCCGAGCCCATGGCGTCGGATCCTCCAACACGATCTGGCACCATGGTCTCCGGTGACTACGCCTTCAAACCCGAACACCAGGGGAGCTATCCTCATCAGTCCGCTCAACCCTACGACAACCGCACCGGGACCATGATGGACTCGCACGCCTACTTCTCCGACTTCGCCGGCCAGCAGCCGTTCGAGCAGCAGGCTATAGATTATGGCGGTGCCGATCAGAGATATTCCGTCGGCGACGCCTTTTCTCCTACCGCTGCCATGGCGCCACCAATGCTCACACCGAGCGATCTACCCCCGGCCGAGTTGTCCTTGGCACCCTTGGAGCCGCGCGAGGTGCCATTTGATATCCACGACCCCCATGATGAGCATACGGCCATGTCAAATTTCGATAACATCGCTGCCGTACTCCGGCACAGGGGCAGAACCACGGCCAAGCTGCCCGCCTACTGGGTTCTCGACAGCAAAGGAAAAGAGATCGCATCGATTACCTGGGATAAGCTAGCGTCACGAGCGGAGAAAGTCGCACAGGTGATTCGCGACAAGAGCTCTTTGTACCGCGGCGACCGTGTGGCCCTCATCTACCGTGACACAGAGATCATCGATTTTGCCATTGCCCTCCTCGGTTGTTTCATCGCCGGCGTTGTCGCCGTTCCCATCAACGACCTACAAGACTATGCGAAACTGAACTTGATTCTGACCTCCGCACAGTCACATTTGGCTCTCACCACTGACAACAACTTAAAGGCCTTTCAGCGAGACATAACGACTCAGAAGCTAAACTGGCCCAAGGGCGTCGAGTGGTGGAAGACGAATGAGTTTGGCAGCTACCATCCTAAGAAGAAGGACGATGTCCCTCCGTTGTCGGTGCCGGATCTGGCGTATATTGAGTTTTCTAGCGCGCCTACGGGCGATTTACGCGGCGTCGTCCTAAGTCACCGCACCATCATGCACCAAATGGCATGCCTTAGCGCCATTGTGTCGGCGCTACCTGGCACGGGTGCGGGAGACACTTTCAACCGAGCCCTTCGAGACAGGAATGGGCGGCTTATCGGAGGTGGCGCCAGTAGCGAGATTCTCCTATCCTACCTTGATCCTCGGCAGGGCATTGGCATGATTCTCGGCGTGCTCCTAAACGTGTATAGCGGACACACGACGGTTTGGGTTGAGAATCGAGCTGTCAATGCCCCCGGCCTCTACGCGCATCTCATCACAAAATACAAAGCAACGTTGTTGGCTGCGGATTATCCAGGTCTGAAAACCGCCGCGTTCAACTATCAGCAAGACCCGATGACTACGAGGAATTTCAAGAAAGGCGTGGAACCCAATTTCCAACACGTCAAATTGTGTCTCATCGACACGTTGACGGTCGATAGCGAATTTCATGAAGTCTTAGCGGACCGGTGGCTACGGCCCCTGCGAAACCCTCGTGCCAGAGAGGTTGTGGCACCGATGCTCTGTCTGCCCGAGCATGGTGGCATGGTGATTAGTGTCCGTGATTGGCTGGGTGGTGAAGAACGCATGGGATGTCCATTGAAGCTAGAATTTGATGCAGACGCCGAACCCGAAGAGGAGAAGGAGAAGGAGAAGGAGAAGGAAAAGGAGAAGGATGAAGAGAAAGATAAAGAGAAGGCAACAGCATCCAATGGTTTCGCGAGTCTGTTGGGAGGCGGCACGACAACTACTAAACAATCCGATACCGGTAATGATATTAGCGAAGTCTTGCTAGATCGAGAAGCGTTGAAGACAAACGACGTTGTTGTTATCGCCATTGGCGAAGAAGCGAGCAAGAGAGCGCTGACCGAACCCGGGACGGTTCGCGTAGGTGCCTTTGGTTATCCTATTCCTGACGCCACCTTGGCTATCGTGGACCCCGAAACGGGGGTGCTGGCATCGCCACAGACAGTGGGCGAGATCTGGGTCGACTCGCCATCCTTGTCGGGAGGCTTTTGGGCATTACCGAAACATACGGAGCATATATTTCACGCGCAAGCTTACAAGTTCGAGCCTGGTCAACCAACTCCCGCGACTGTCGAGCCGGAATTCTTGCGGACCGGCATCTTGGGAACCGTAATCGAGGGCAAGATTTTTGTGCTTGGTCTATATGAAGATCGCATCCGGCAGAAGGTAGAATGGGTTGAGCACGGGCATGAAATCGCTGAGCATCGCTACTTCTTCGTGCAACACATCAAGGTCAGCATTTTGCGAAATTTGAACAAGCAGGTGTTCGATTGCTCGGCATTCGATGCCTTCGTCAACGACGAGCATCTTCCCATAGTCGTGCTCGAATCATCGGCAGCATCCACGGCTCCGGCGACGTCAGGTGCCCCGCCTAGGCAGCTGGACACCGCGTTGTTGGACTCGATTTCGGAGAAATGCATGGATCTTCTACTGCAAGAACACCACCTGCGGGTCTATTGCGTGATGATCACGGCCCCGAATTCATTACCACGCGTCACCAAAAACGGCAGGCTAGAGGTTGGAAACATGCTTTGCAAACAGGAGTTCGAGCTCGGCAATTTACCCTGTGTCCATGTCAAGTTCGGGGTTGAGCACGCCGTGCTTAATCTTCCCATTGGCGTAGATCCAATGGGCGGTATATGGTCAGAAATCGCCTCGAATTCAAGAGCCGATATCCTTGGACCCGCCGATAAACAGTACTCCGGCATCGATAGGCGAGAGGTGGTTATCGACGACCGAACCTCCACACCACTCAATAACTTTTCTAGTATCAGCGATCTCATACAATGGCGAGTCGCACGCCAACCGGAGGAACTCGCTCTCTGCAGCATCGATGCCAAAGGCAAGGAAGGAAAGGGAATCACTTGGAAGAAGTTTGACACCAAAGTTGCAGCGGTTGCGCTGTACCTCCGTAACAAGGTCAAGATTCGGGCGCGCGACCATGTCTTAGTCATGTACACGCATTCGGAGGATTTCATTTTTGCCGTCCACGCTTGCATCAATCTTGGCGCAGTGGTGATCCCTGTCGCGCCCATGGATGAACGGCGCCTGTATGAAGATGTGCCGGCTTTCCTTCACCTCATCAATGACTATGGCATTAAGGCTGTCTTGGTCAATAACGACGTCGATCACCTGTTGAAGCAGAAGACGGTTTCACAGCACATCAAGCAAACGGCCCAGGTTCTCAAAATTAGCGTGCCCAGTGTGTTCAACACGTCAAAACCCCCCAAGCAGAATAGCGGACTCCGAGATCTAGGCATTACAATAGATCCTTCGTGGATTCAACCAAGCTATCCCGTCGTCGTTTGGGCATACTGGACGCCGGACCAACGCAGGATATCCGTGCAGCTTAGCCACAGTACCATTCTGGGCATGTGCAAAGTACAAAAGGAAACGTGTCAGATGAGCAGCTCACGACCGGTCCTGGGTTGCGTCAGAAGCACTACCGGTCTGGGTTTCATACATTCCTGTCTCATGGGCATATACATAGGCACACCGACATACCTGGTGTCGCCCGTCGACTTTTCACAGAACCCCATCTCGCTATTCCTGACGCTAAGTAGGTACAAGATCAAAGATACGTACGCGACACCACAGATGCTTGATCACGCGATGAATATGATGCCCGGAAAGGGATTTACCCTGCACGAGCTCAAGAATTTGATGATCACGGCGGAAAGCAGACCACGAGTGGATGTTTTCCAGAAGGTACGGCTGCATTTTGCCGCCACCGGATTAGACAGGACAGCGATTAACACGGTGTACTCGCATGTGCTCAACCCGATGGTCGCCTCGCGCTCATACATGTGCATCGAGCCTACAGAGCTCTGGCTTGATCAGCGAGCTCTCCGAAGAGGGCTCGTCATCCCGATCGATCCAGCGTCGAATGCGAGAGCTCTTCTTGTTCAGGACTCAGGAATGGTGCCAGTCTCCACGCAGATTGCCATTGTCAACCCGGAAAGCCGCTTGCTCTGTAGCGATGGCGAGTTTGGTGAGATCTGGGTCGACTCGGAAGCGTGCGTTCGGGGGTTCTATGGGTCTAAGGATCCTTTTGATGCCGAACGTTTCGACGGGCGGACTGTTGACGGCGACCCGGGTATTCGTTACGTCAGGACTGGCGATCTCGGCTTCTTGCATACTATCAGCCGGCCTATTGGGCCGGGCGGGACACAAGTCGAAATGCAGGTGCTTTTCGTGCTCGGCAATATCGGGGAGACTTTTGAAATTAATGGTCTTAACCATTTCCCGATGGACATCGAGGCCTCTGTGGAGAGGTGTCACCGAAACATTGTGCCCGGCGGCTGGTAAGTAGCCCGCGAGTGATGAATTTCTTTTTGGCTGACATTTTCATAGCGCTGTCTTTCAAGCCGGCGGCCTGGTCGTCGTACTCGTCGAAGTCTCGCGCAAGCCATATCTGGCCTCCATCGTGCCTGTCATTGTGAATGCAATCCTAGGTCAGCATCAGATCGTAGTCGACATCGTCGCATTCGTCAACAAGGGTGATTTTCCCCGCAGCCGACTGGGCGAGAAACAGCGAGGCAAAATATTGGCCGGTTGGGTCACGCGCAAGATGCGCACTGTAGCGCAGTTCGCAATCCGTGATACGGACGGGACCGTCTTGGACGGCGCTGACGGCTCCGCCGACAATCATCGCGCGAGCGTAGGTAGTATACGAAGCAACAACGCGCCGGGCGCAAGCTCCCTGAGGAATATGGAGCATGCGCCACAAATTCTCGAGCAAGAAGAGCTAGACCACCAAATGGACGAGTTGTCAGCTCTTCCACAACGCGTTGAATCCTCTACAACCAGCAGTAGCCAACACGGCACCCCTTCCAACTCTGATCACATGGCTGGGTACTCCATACCTCAGTTTGACCGCTTCGGCGACGAATTCCACCTCCCCACTTCACAGCAGGGACCTCCTCAGATCCGACTTCCGACCGTCGACGGACGTCACGCACAGGTATCAGCTGAAAAGGAGGATTGGGAGCGAGATGCGATCAGGCAGATGAATCTGGCCGGCCAGCGCTAGTTCGTCTGTATCATAGCTTCTCAGGAGAACGGACACTGGGTATCATATGGCATCGTTCGCGCACTGCAGGACTTAGCTGTGGCTTAGGTTTCTTTTTCTTCTCTTTTTTTACTTGATTCCATCCACATAGTACTCATTCCGTTGGAGTTATTTGGCTACCTTTTGCGGATATCCCCCCCTGTAGGTCCATTGTTTCTGGATTCGTTAGGAATAAAAAAAAATTTGAGGCAGTCGATCGATCGATGAGAAGAGGTCGGCCGATTGATTGTCAATTGTTAACGATTTATGAACCATTGCAGAAGCGATAGGCATTGTTACTGAGATGGCATACTTTCGCGTGATGAGGTTGATGAATACATGTCGTTCGATTAGAGGGACAGTACGGTACGTGCTGTGCCGTGGAACTATTCCAGCTATTACGTCCCGGGGTGGCGGGTTAGGAGTAGATAGGGGGCCTAATGCAAGAGATGATGAGGGCAATGCTGATAGGTGAATCATCTATCCCCACCCTGCTTCCTGGCTGCAAATAGATTCGCTTAGGTAAGTACCT
Source organism: Nemania serpens (assembly GCA_022578855.1). Taxonomy (NCBI): domain Eukaryota; kingdom Fungi; phylum Ascomycota; class Sordariomycetes; order Xylariales; family Xylariaceae; genus Nemania; species Nemania serpens. Next base: position 5,632 of record MU396798.1, on the reverse strand, counting down.
ATCTCATGAGGTCAGTCAGAGTTGGAGAGCCGCTATCACGGACCGACAAGCGCGCGTGTGGTATATTTAGCGCCCCTGCGGAGCCGCTTGGGTTCAATTTTCAGGGGCCGAAAGCCTTTATGCACTCTACAGATTTACAACATCGACTTCGAATATACGAAGGCATATAATAATGCATATATAGGTATTCAACGACATGTCATATTATTTCAACTGTTTAGAAAGCTCGTGTTGTGCATTTATCTCGTATCACATCATCATGCTCATGATTCATTACGTACTGGCCACGGGGTACCGCTCGTGCGGAGGTATGAGGATAGACTAGGTTGGATATTGAGGTATCCTAACCTCGGCAACGCCCTCCCCCCCTTCACTGCACAACAAACCGCTCAGAATGCGACTTATACAGCACTGACTCGTCGAGGACCTCGCCAGTCGTGGACCGGAAGAACTGCACGCGCAGCTGGTTCGCGTCGAGGATGGACACGCGCGCGTAGCTGAAGTCGTCGGCGTACGCGAACTCGTTGAAGGCCTGCCTGTCGCCGACGTCGCTGAGGCCCTCGATGTTCCCGGCGCCGCCGGCGACGATGTACATGGGGGCCGCGGGGTCGCGCAGGCCGCCGGGGTCCGCGACGTCGCGGTACACGGGCGCGAAGCGCTGCGAGTTGTGCACGTGGCCGAAGACGGCGAGGTCGACGCCGTACTTGTACAGCAGCGGCTCGAAGGCCGCGCGGCAGGGCTCGCAGCCAGTTGAGTCGCCGCTGCTACCCGTCGTGTACCAGGGGCGGTGGCCGGCGACGACGACCCAGGGCGTGACGGCGCGGTCGACGGCCGCGAGGTCCGCCGCCAGGAACGCGAGCTGCTGGTCCGCGGAGCTCCCGAAGGGCCCGCTGTTCAGGCCCGCCGAGCCCCCCGGCCCGTCGGGCGCCGACGCGAAGTCCGTCTCCGTGTTGATCATGACGAGGTGCAGGAGCCCGTAGTCGAACGAGTACCAGAAGGGCGGGTGCGCGAGGACCCGCGCCGCGTTGGCCGAGACCCGTGCAGCGGCGTTGTCCGAGCGCGACGGGAACGTCGTCGGCATCAGGTCCGCGAAGCGGTTCATGTAGTCTGTGAAGTTCTTCTGTCCGGCGGCGCAGAGGAACTGCGTGCTGTGGTGGGCTCGCTGGTTAGTATATATATATACTTTATACATACTTTGTATATATTTGTATATATGTCTGGGACAAGTAATGTCTGGCATTGTTTAGGAGGATTGAAGGGATGTGGGATCACGTACTATGGGACCTCCTCGCAGTTTGCCTCGTGGTTTCCGGGCCCGACCACTATGATTACGAACGGACGGGTTAGAGATCTTTTGTTCTTCGATTCGAATTCCACTCTTTCTTGACAGGGGGCATCACGGGACCGGAAATTCAGCTGGCAACGGGAAAGAAGGAGAAAAAAGAGGAGAGGGGGGAGACGATCCGGAACACGTACTGTACGGCTTGCGGCCGGAGATGGGGGCGAGCTGTCCGTAGAACTGCTCCACGATGGCGGCGTACGCGTCCTCGCCGTCGAATATGTTCTTCGCCTTGAGGATCCAGTCATCGGCGTAGCCGAGGTCGCCAGGGTGGACGACGAACTCGTAGTCGTCGATGGTGTTGGCGAGGCGCCCGATGGTCGTGTGGTTCAGCGACGGGTCGATCAGCGGGATCGTGTCCCGCTTGGCGTTGTCCGCCTTGATCGTGTAGCCGTCGGCCCCGTACACGCCAAGGTCGATGACGGCGTTGAACGAGAACGCCCCGGCGTCGCCCGCCGGCCGCGGGCTCAGGAAGTGCTCCACGCTCGAGTTCGCCGACACGATCTTGTAGTAGTACGTCGTGCCGGGGCTCAGACCCGTCAGCGTCACCGTGTTCCCCCACGTCCGGGAGCTCGGGTACGTGATCGACGTCGTGGAACAGGCCGTCGACCCCAGGTTGCTGCTCGAGGTCCCGTACTGCACGCACGGTTTGCTTAACTGCTGATATGTGTTCCAACCAACGGCGACGGCTGGCGAGGTAGTATACACCCGCGTCAGCATTCATGCTCTCGGGATCACATGTTGGTTTACACCATCCACTCACAGTCAGGTCCTTTGAAGGCTATGCGCTGTTGTGTTGGCGTCGTCCGGTCAGCTGGTATCGCCGGATAGCTGGCTCCGGCCATGACGCCGACGGTCAGAGCCGAAGCCCACGCCAAAGAAGTAGCAGCAGCAGACTTCATGACGACGCGAAGTCTTGGGACAAAATCAGTCGTCGATCTCACAACGTCTGTAAAACTTAAAATAAAAAAAAGCTAAGCTAAGTAGTCAGTCGCTTTGCTCTCCCGCCTGTTCTAGTAAGTTCACATCGTGGGCATCGTGAGCATCGCTCGAGCTAGCGGTGAGAAGGATCTGCATTTATAGCTAGTGTAACCGACGAACCAAGTTGAAGCTAATGGTCACCACGTGCATCGATCGACTACCCACAGCGTCCTCTGAAGTTAGATCTCTCTCTCTCTCTCTCCATGTGGGAGGTCGATTCTTAAATGGGCTACCTAAAAGGCAGCCAGCCACTCGCAATAGGCTAGCTTCCCGTTAACGTGCGTGTCGCGTGGATGCGAGCCGGAATCCCGTGGGTATCATGGGGCGACTGATTGGATAGGATTGACGCCGGGATTCTCGAGACGGGATGATCTGCCCTACACTAGACTAGGTTAGGTAAATCAAGATTTTGCCCCAGGGGGTGTTAAATATTGCAACAGCAGATCTCTCTGCAACGCTAAGTTTTTAGTCCAACAGGGGGGTTCATCCGAAGCTCTTAGGTTTGTAGTTAAATACTAGGTTAAAAACATACTATATATATTATATAAAAGCATAACTAGTTAACTAACTAAAGCATTTTATATATATTAAACATTGGTTTTCCTACTATGTTTTCTAGTTGATATAGTTAATTACGTCACCTTATATACTACTATTTTAGCACAGTAATTATCTACCGAACTAGATGGTGGACTGTTTGATTGCCTAGAACGCTTAGCACTAGTTTGGATGGTACTCAAGCTCAACGTGAAGCTCGTGGACGGGTCGACAAAATCTGGCGCCGCGGATGCTTGGCTTGCATCTGGTGAGTCTTCATCTACATCTAGGTACTGGGGAAGGCTGGGAGATTCAACGATGCTTTGATTCCATCGAAGTTCACCCTGGGCATCTTGAGGCACGTATCCTTGATGGTCCACGACTGCACTAGAGCTTGCGGCGTTGTCATGTGCTTCATGAACGGTGGGGTGAACTTCACTAGTCGGCACATTGGCTAGCCTAGCTACTGTGTTGGCGTCTTCAATAAAGCGGTCTCGATGTCGTTTTGCTAGGTCTCTCGCGTTCCTTAAGGCTGTAGTCCCACGTCGAAATGTATCAATATTGCCGGTCAGCCCCCATGTATCAAGTTGGGTCATATGGTACTCGGGCCGGGCCCCCTCGGTAGTCGGCGCCGTGCGGTAGTGGGCGTACAGCTTGAGGTAACCGTCGTGGTAGGACGAGCTGAACGTGTATGCATTGTTATCATAGACCGGCTCCTCCTTGCCATAGTTCTGCAGGCTGTGCATGGCGCGAGATCCTATCGCTCCGTCGTAGCGAGCTTGCCGTGTGGCCACCGCGGCACTGCCATCCGGGCCTTTTACTTCCATGAAAAAGTTCGGCGCCATCGGCTTGACTTGCGTGGTCGATGGTACGATGTGATGACTGAGCTTTTCGCGAGCGGACTAGGCCCTAACAACCCAACCTAAATGCCAAGAACCCATAGCTTAGCGCGCCTATAGGCGCCCAACCAAATTTTAGGTTAAGTTTTTTTAAAAACCTAAAGCTTATAAGCTTTTAAATATAATAAATAAAATATTTAAAATAAAATAAATAAAATAGATATAGTATTATTATATTAATTTAAGTATTTATTAAAGAAATTAATATATATTTATATACTTTTAATAAAATAAAAAAAAGTAAAAAAAAGCTAAATATAAATAAAATATACTAATTTAAATACTAATTAAAAAAAAATTTATATAAAAAATATAAAAATTAACTAAATAATTATTAAATATAATTACTTTTTATATAATTTTTTTAAACGGTTTTTTTTTGCTTTTATTTTATAAAAGCGTTTAAGTTTATACTTTTTAATATATTTTTATTTATTTAAAAAAAGTTAAATAATTTTTTTGCAATTTTTAGTATTTATAATATTATTTTAAGCTATAATATTATAAAATATAAACTAAATAGTATTAATATATAATATAATATAAAAAATAAATAAAATAAGTTATATATTTTTATTTATAAAAACAATATATTTAATATAAATAATAGCAAAATTTAAAACTAATTAAAAGTTAATATAAAAATTAATATAAAAAATAAAATATAATTAACTAATAAAAATAGTTATAAAAGTACTTTTTATTATTTTTATTAAAGCTTTAAAAGTAAATAATTAAAAGTAAAAATTTTTATTAATAATTTTTTTAATAATTTTTTAAATAAAATAAATAAATATTATTTTTAAAATAATATATTTTAAATAAAAAGTTTATTATAAATAAAATATTTACTAAATAGTTTTACTTATAAGCTAGTTAAAATATACTAATTTTTATACTAATTTAAAATAAAAATATATATATAGTTAAACTTAATAAAAAACTAAAGTTGCTTTTTTAAAAAAGCTTAAGTAAGTTTAAATATTTATTTATTATAAAAAGCTATTAAAATTTTTTTATTATATAAAGCTTATTTTTAAAATTAATATTTTTATTATTAAAGCTTGCTTTTTTAATATAATTATTTAGCAAATTAAAGTAAATATATTTACTATAGCTAAAAGCTTTATTAATAAAATAAATATTTAGCTTTTAAAAAAACATATTATTTAATTAAAAAAATTAAAATTAAGTAATTTTTTATTATTATAGTTATTTAAATTTACTATAATTAAAATAACAGTTAAATAATAAAAAATATAAAAATAATTTAAAGTTTAAATAAAATTAGTATAAAAATTAATATAAAAAGTAATTACTTGTACTAAAAATAATAAAAAAATATAAAATAAAAGCTATAAAATTAAAAAAAATTAATTAGTTTAATATAATATAAAAATAAAAAAGTATTAATATTAATATTAAATGTTAATAAAAAAGTAAATTTATTATAAATAATAAAAAATTAATAATAAAAAATATATTTAGTATATAAAGCTAAAATTAATTAAATAAAAAATTAATATAAAAATTATAATAGAAATTAAATAAAAAAAAAATTATAAAAAAAAAGGTAAAAACTAATTAAATTTAATTAAAAGAATAATAAGCTATATAAAATATTAGTAAAATAAAATATAACTTTTAAAAATAAAAAAATTAAATATAATTATATAAAAAAAGAATTTTTTTAAAAAAAACTTATTAAAAATAAAAAATTATAATAATAATAAAGATTAAGTAAAAAGTAATTATAAATATAAAAATATAAAAAATCTATAAACCTTAAAATATAAAGTTATAGTAAATATATTTTAAGTTTTACTTTTATTTATAAAAAAGGTTTAATTAATAATAGCAATTAAATATAATTAAT
>MU396797.1:0-123633 GCA_022578855.1 Nemania serpens | reverse complement strand
TTATATATTTTGTGTTCTTTTCTTAGTTTATTGCGCTCTGTATATACTACTTTTTTTTTTGAACTTAATCCCCCCCCCCCCCCCCCGCCCCTTTCTTTTCCCCCGGGGCCACCTACCCCTTTTTTATTTCTGTTTTTATCTGCTTCTGTTACATCACTACACACATATTGTCAACGGCGACGCATAGGACTCGTAAATCACTTGTGTGCGTTACGTACCCATGTGCGTCATACAGTTCGGGACAGCACCATCCCCTCGCCATTTCCTGCTCTGCGCCGTAGACTTGCATTAGTTGATAGAAATTTTATACCAAAACGAGACTTAGCATCTAGGCTACTTCATAGCGTTCGTCGAGACTTCGCGTGTACGTTTTACTCGAGCCAGTACTACTTGAGAGTATAACCTAACCTAGTGCCTCATATCGCACCATGGCCCCTACAGCAACTTTCTTGGCTCAGACGATGCTTTTGGCTCAGACGTCCCCTGAAGCGTGGCGAGGAAGGCTTCTGTGTTGGCTGGTCAAGTAACGGGCAAAAATAATATCTATGCTACTTACTATACAACAGTCGCGTCGGCGGTTAATAGTGCTAGTATCCTGATAAGCGACTTTACTCTCTACCCTTCGTCGCGGCTCAGTCAGGGCGTAGGTCATTATGGCCGTATATCTCCAAAGTGTATACTTTTATTTTGCGGGCGTGGCACCTATCGCAGCCAGAGGAGAGTTGTGCCGGCATGGAAATGGCTACCGTATGAATGAACAGGTAGCGGTCATATTTAATCGTATCACCCCTTCACTTATTTCCCTCATCAGTCAACCATTCGTGGTGTGACGTTCGATCATATTTTACGACAACTCCTCTTTCTGCCAGCTCGTGTGCAAGTACGTCGCACACGGTACCTATGCAGAAGGAACGCAACGTCCTTGCAAAACGCGTCGAAGGACCATTCACGGTTGACTCGATCCTGCATGGGCACAAGTGGCTGTCAGATAAAGTGGTTGTATATATAGCCCTGGTAATCCTCCAAGCTGGGGCAGTGAGGGGGGCTGGTGAGGTGCGCGCGTAACGACCAATGTGCGGAAGGATGAATTAATTGGAGGGTTAGAATATCTGATCGTCTTCCACGGCTACATGGCTGGCGAGTCAGAGGTGTTGTGGTGGTGGCGTATATTACGCCATGCTCTCCGTCGAAGTGTGACGTCGCCATCCCAGAGCTTTCCCAGCAGGACTCTTCGGGTCCAGCATATTGATTGCTGTGTACTGAGCCATCAGTCCCAGGTACGAGGATCAAACCGGGATCAATGCCGCCTATGGGGGGGACGTGGCGGGGCTGCTTATAGTTCCCGTGTTTCAACGATATAAGCTATTTCAGCCTCGCGGGATGAGCTAAGCAAGGAGTACACGGCACGCCGAGATAATTGTCCGCTGTCAAACTGGCGTTAAGGGCTCATGATGCGGCGTACCTACAGGGCAGTTTGACGAGCTACGAGCGATGCCTTAGCTCTAGACGTGCGCAGTACGGGCATTGATCCCTCGGAATCGAGTCCTCAATTGAGCTGGAGAGGAGAAAGCTGGGACCGCGGAAGGGAGCGATTCGCCAAGAAGGTGTCGGACTGAATACTGACTTGCTTAATATGCAACCCCCCTCTCCTCTCTTTGGGCTGCCTTAAGCTGAACCGACATTCCTAAAGCAGAGGGCGAGACATTACGACGTATTTGCGACAGTTCTGGGTGGACGAAGCGGACTTGCCAGCGTAAAAAGTCGGGAAGCTGGGTGGCGGATGGGTATGAGAGTCTTGTCTGATGGAAGAGGCAGTGTGCATGAGCGGACATGGAGCGGACCGGGCCTTTTCTGTCTTTTCTGTCCTTCTGCCTGATAGTGGGACGGGGCGCCTGTCTTATCGTTTACCCTGCCAAGGTCTCTCGCAACCTCCTGCCATGGCCAGCCGTGTTGGCTGTGGCGTGCCGGGTCTGTTTAAGCTGCTAAGCTCACCGCACAAGTATCCGGAGACGAGGGTTTCCAAGACTCTGGTGGCACACTTCATCATGAGAAGAGGGTCAAGTGTCGACAGGAGACGGTCTGGTTGGTTGTCGAGCCTCGAAATGCGGAGGGTGTCCAAGTGAGCAGCGAATCAGCGACTCTGGTTCAGCGCATTTCGAAGACAAGGACATAAATCTTAAGCTGACCGCTCTTCTTGGCTCAAAATGTCGGCCAACCGACGACTTTTCTATGTCTTCGTCGCTGTAAAAGAGCGGCTTTCCACTCAATCTCCGCACCCCGGTAAGCTTGGGGCATCAGTACATAGTATGATCCCTGGGAGCCTCCAATCCGCAACCAGGGGATCCACGGGGCACGGGGGGGGGGGGGGGGGGGGGGACGGGGGGGGGGGGGGGGTCAGTGTAGCGTAAAGCTGGAGTGGATCATGTACAGTGGAGGAGTGTAGTGTAGTAGGTAGATGCAACTACACTACCTACTTCCGTACCAAAAGAAAGAAAAAAAGAAGAGGAAAGAAAGGATTTAGACAAAGAAGAAGATGAGGAAGAAAAAAAAAAAGGTATAAAAAAGGCAAAAAGAAGAAGAATGAAAACGAAGAAAAGGGGTTCGATGCCCAGTCTTCGACGGTTGGGACGTTTGAACCCATAATGTACCAGCTCACCTACATGTAGGTAGATACCTACCTACGACATTGTACCTATGTCCGCCCGCATACAGAGAAACCTGTACTTCGTTCCTGTACCTACATCTCCGTATACACTGGTACGCATATCGAAGATGTGAAGAACGCCCAAAAGCAAACTGCAGTTGCCGATCTATTCTCTCATATTGCTATACTCAAGAAGTCCGACAGAAGACGGCAAGGCAAGACTTCAAGTTCCTTTCCTGTACGGTGGATGCCAGGCACATATACGTACCTCGTGTACTACATGTAGTGGTGTGATACAATGTATAGGTAGCACCGTGTACATGAATGATGAAGGGAGTGTACATGTAGAGTACGTGGACACTATCAAGGAGTGTTGGTAGTGGGTGTCTAAGGCACCCGTACGTAGTTAGGTACAAAGTATGTGCATGTACCTCAGCTTTCGGATCTGACAAGCGGAGAGCACAGCTACACTAACCTACGTACATTCTAGTGGCAGATCTGCCATGGTGTAGTGTAGATATGGAACCCGGTCAGCACTTTCTTTCTCTTCAAATCAAGACATCGTTGAACTACCTTAAGTACCTACCCACATAGTGTACCTAACCAGGTACGCTGCATACACTCGTAGGCTGTACCTACCAGGCATGCCTTAGGTACTACTACATATGGAGTAGCAGGTAATTACTACGTACGTAGTAGCATACATGCACACTAACCTGGGTACATTAGGGAGACTACGAGGTGCGTCCTGCACCACAGCTATTCCACGGGATACCGCGGCGACCGAAGGTCTGCGCTTAGATCCGGGTATTAGCTCCGCGACCGCCCGCGCCTGTCCTTGCTATTGCGGTATGGGTACTGTATCCGAAGCAACATCAGCAGCGGTAGTGATAGATGGTGGATGCCAAGTCCCCAGCGCCACCTCGCCGTGGGCGTCGTTCCTGCATGGCACGCCGGAATACCATGTGGCTTGAATGTGCGACCGCGGCGGAGAATCCAGGGAAGAGCGTCTGACACCGGGTGGTAGTAGCTGGTGCAGACATATACATATACATACCTGACTTTATATAACTATCCATATATATAGGTAGCTGGTACATGTACCGTACGGCACTGGGAGGTTATGGGGAGAGGGTTTGATGCATCATGGATATCCCCTCCCGCCTCTTCGCCGCCCGGCTAATGATGAATGTTGATGATGTTGTTGTTCGTTTTGGAAATCCTCAGCTCGGCTAGGTAGGCTAGGTAGGCGAGTTGCTTTTTCATTGAGAGCCTCATCCCATGATCTAATAATAGATAGCGGGACGGTACCTCAACCAGACCAGCTGTTCCTTGCAAGGAATTTGGGAACGCGTGAAGATACCCTTTCCGGCAGAAACATGCAAATTTGATATACATACGGCGCGGCCCAGAAGAACCGACCATAACTGGCCGAGATCCCTGTCACCAAAGCTTAATGGCCAGATAGACAGATACTCCCGAGGTTAAGCAATCTCGAGAGCCGTCCTCTGGCACAGAGCACACCGATACTAAGAGATCCTCTGTCTTGGCTGAGCTGCCTGTTCGCCCAACCAGCTTCGACTGTGGCCAGAATTGCTCCGTCTACCTAACCCAGGTATGTAGGAGAATCAATGCAGGTCGACTTGTTATGAAATCATGGCTTGAACAATCCTGAGCGGGTCGGTCCGATTTCTCCTGGCCAGCTCGTAAACCGTGACCGTTCCCACGCGCGATCTAGACTCACATGTATCTGCTCTCGATGTATGTCGACTCTAGCCAAGTCCGAGTGATCCATGTATGCTCAATGACCCTCCTCGTCATGAGTAGATACGGCGGCGCTGTATGCATTTCGCCACGCCGCGCCAGGCCGAATCAAACGGGTAGGATCTGTCCGCGACTTCATAGTTGCCCAATCGGTAGTTTGCCACGGCGTCGGGTCCGATCAGTCCCAGCAGATGGCACATTCGCTGCAAGCGCCTGCAAGTGAGTGTGCCAATTCTGCAGGTTCCACCGACCTCATCATTGCCTGTTCCCGGCCATCGACATGGCTGTTAAATTCAATTGCTTACAACCTTTCAGGAAAGGCTGAAATTGACGTCTCACACATCACACACACACGGAATGCCTACCTACCTCACTGATATATCTACTTGGAGGGAGGCAGTCGGGAGGAGTGGGAACGCAACCCGCGCCAAGCAATTATAAACCCTCCCCCCTCCCCCTTTTATTTATGTTTTTATTTATTATTTAATACCTGACTACACTAAGCACATGCTGTAGTGCAAGGTACCCTAGGTTGTGGGAGTTCGCACTTTAGTAGAACTGACGTGCAGTGCATTGCAATCTCAGGCGCGTGCGCAACATGACTCCCAACAAGTGTTAGTGAGTTGGTGAGCATAGCATACATAGCATAGCAGGCTGACGGTGTAGGCTCTCGAAACGTACGGGATCTGTTCCACGTCTGACCAACGAAGAGATAGCCATGGCCCGTGGATGATGCAACCCTTCATTCTTGCTGTACGTACTTGTTATTCATTGCCCGACCATTCCATTTTTCCCAGCAAATAACACACCACACCCGCCTCCATCTCTGCTGCGACCAGTCAGTCGGCGTGTGCCAAGATAAATAGATCCACCCGCTACTTCGTGTCTAGGTATACTTCACAACATCCATCCCCCGGCCCGGGTCCCTGGATAACTCGTGATGTGACGCGTGAAACGACTCGTTCGACGAGCGACTTCGTTGTCTTGGAGCGCCGTGATACAGTGTCTCTCTCCATTCAAGTACTTGGGTCTATGTCGCGTCAAAAGTGCACGAATATACACTGCAACTGAGGATCTAGGAAACTGATCCTGACGAGATAAAGCGCCTAACCTACTAATTACCATCTCGTCCCATCACCGGTTCGATGGTGCGTACCAAGGTCATCACAGAAGCGAACATGACATGCGAGCCTGCGGAACTCCGCTGTAATCTCTCTGCTGAAGGTGTCAAATTACAGCGTTGAATCGCACTTCATCCACCCTCCGCGGTTCTCGGCCCATTCCCCTCCCGGCTTTATCCACTCGGGCTAGCTCGAGTTGACCTAAACTACCTAGTTCCGCCTTCGATGAGATTGGCTTGCTGGTCGATTCGCCACAACATGTTGTTAAATATAGCGTCAAAAAAGATACAAATATCAAATCACCATGGCTTTGAACGCGGTACCTATCTTTGCTCCGTCGAGAACTTGCCGTGTTTTTATTTATATACATACCTATTCGGTTCTTATTTTGCTAATGCTTGTTCCTTTATTTAGACAAGATTACACATCCCTCATCACTAAGGCATAATCATCGTCATCTCTTTACCCTATTTATATTCAAATCATGATCCACGTAAACCACCCACTAACTGCTCTTCAGTGCAGTATGCAGGTTGGTAAATAATGCACGTGCTCATGGAAGCGTAAAGCATCTGGCTTAATCAACCCTGCTGCGACGCGCAAATCCTCAGACGATCACCTGGGTAGCTCCTTTATTAGACAATGTACTTCGTATAGACCTGAATATATCCGAAATCTAAAGAAGAGGAATATGTAAATATCGAATCTACCACTCAACAGTCCACATTAGGGCTCGAAGACAGAATGTTAAACGAGGTTTTCATACGTATACCACGACGAGTTTTCCCAATGTTTCGCCGATGCCCTTGATGCCGCCTACCCAGTTGGAGTACAGGAGTTAAAAATGAAAAGAGTTGACGTCAAAACGTTCCCCATACGCCCATACGCGTATTTTGATGTTAGATGTACAAGAATAAAGAGAAGAAACCCCTCTATGTGCATCGTGCTGATATATGCTAGAGCCCTTCCATTGCCGAGTATGTCCACAACCACAAAGATATCGTATATTGACAGTGAGTGTCGTTATTTTCGCCGCCTTAGAATATCGTCAGGTCTCCCTTCATCTCTTCGTAAACGGAGGAATATCCAGCATGCTGTTATCGTTCCCACCCCGCGGCGGCAGCGACATGGGTGGTAGATGTGGCGTAGGGGCCACCAGGTGCCCAGAAGAGCTGGGCACGGACCGTATCGGCACGCTGAAACTATCGTGGTCTTCGGTGCTACGCAGATCCATGGTGCCGATGTCGAATCGCTTTGAGCAACCATCCTCCATGTGCCTACGCCCCAAGGGTTAGTTTAGACTCGGCGTACCACGTATGATATCCATTTGGGAGACGCCAACGAGGCTTACCTCCGAAGCGTGTCTTTTCTTGCGAAGAGTCGGCCACAGTAGTCGCACTTGTGGTTCTTTTCTTTCATATGAACACTCTGATGGTGTCTTTGCAAATCCGTCTTTCTCACGAACTTTTTGCTACAATCCTCAAATGTGCAAAAGAAAGGATATTCTCTCCTCTTGTCATGAGTTTCCATGTGTGCCTTGTAGTTATAGCTCCGGCTAAAGAGCTTCCCGCATCCCTCGACCTCGCACTGAAAATTGGCCTCCTCTTTCGACGTCAGTCTGCGCGTCTGCCGCTTTGGGGGCCTCGGTTGTCTTGAAGAGGCCTGCTGTTGCCCGTCCGAGATGAGAGAGCTCGCGCTGCCGTTGGGTCCCGCGTAGTACTGGTCTGCACCGATCGGGGGATAGTCCGATTTTAGCCACGAGCCCGAGGGGGCATCCGAATGGTAACCCGAGCTACCGGCTTGAGACCCATAACTACCCGGTTCTGCCATTAAAGCGTGAGTAGACCGTGGCGAGGGGTACTGGGATAACTCGCCACCGCTAGAATACTCGTGCCCGCTTTCCAACTTTACCGGGGGCACCGGCGACGTGTTATGGTAAGGTAGCGGATGTCTGGCGGTAGTTGGGTCCGGCGAGCGAGGGGGCATGGAGGTGAGAGGGGAATGGGCGTAGGAGAGTGCTGGTGCGTGAGCCATATGCGTCGAGTACAGATCGTGGCTGTATGACGCATGCATTGCCGAGTCGTAGCTGACATACGGGACATAGTCGGCGGGTAGGATGCCCTGTTCTCCCATGGGCGGAACAGAATGTGCCATTGTTGTCTCTGACCACTGCGCCGAAGTTGTTGCACCCAGGCGGTGATGCGAGTTGTCAGGATCCATGGCTGGGGGTACGGCAGAGCAAGACCGTTCACATACAGAAACAATCTTATAGAATGGGCCAACGAGATTCGATGATGGACAATAAAGACTTGGACTTGGGCTCCTGGAGTGGCTAGAGTTTCGAGAGGATGTCGGCGATCTGGTTAGGGACGGAGGCGAAAGATCCATGGTGGGAAGCAAGCCTCCGATGACCAGGTGACGCTGGCTATTATAACAAGCAGCTAACCTGGGCGGAGTGAGGCGCAGACGAAAAAGCTCGATTGTTAACGGGAACTCATTATGTCAGAGACGTGACTCGACTGGTCGTCCCAGGGCTCTACCTAATCCAGGCACAAGGAAAAAGCAAGCTGGGAAGGGGTCTAGGTCACAACAGGGCAGCTATACAGAGCAGGTATACAAACTTCCAACAGCCCGTCCACTCAAGGTGGGAGGAAGCGAGTAAGTAAATAAAACGAAGACGGTAGGATGTGGTACAGCGAGGACATATACCCCATATACCCACGACTTGTCACAACCCACACCCCGAGCAACTCGGAGGGATCACGGAAGGCCCCGTGTAGTTCTATAATAAGACGACAAAGCTCACAAGGGGTATCGAGGTGAATACTGTCAAGGCAGACTCGGCGCACACATTGTAGGCCCATGATGTGCTGCACGGCCGGTCGGTAGGACGGACCATGTATACACCTGTATACACCACGGCCGTTGGTCGTTGATGATGATAGGACGAGATGTCGTGCCCACGCATCTATGGCCACGGCGGGAGGGTGTGGGAAGCAAAGACTGGGCACGGCTGAAAAAGGGCGGCCCTGCATCATAACCTTAGCACACCTGCACTAGGTACTTCGGCGCGGATTCTTTCCCTACATGGACCGGTACACACCGAGTACAAGCACGATGCCCATTCCTTTGCTCTGGAAATGGAACAGAGGGGTTATCGGACGACAGAGCTGGACGGAGAGAAAAAGGAGGGGTGATACTTTGTACAGTCAAGGTACTGAGCCTGTTAGGAATAAGTACACGTAGCCCAGGGAATTCTACTTTGTACTAGTGTAGGTACGTGTACCTGACCCAAGTATCTTTGCTAAGGTATATCCTCGCCAAGTGCGAGGTATGTTTACCTCCTTGCTAAGTACTTACATATACATGCAGTACATGATCCTTGCTAGGGTACCCAGTGTGCCGTGGCCACCCATAATATGGCCCAAACGTGTGCAGAAGATGCGAGCAAGGCAACCTGCAGCTACCTAGTGTAGCCCCAAATGCAACGGCGAAGAGGAACCGTTAAAAGCTTGAGACCCCAGAATATTACAATGCCGTACACTACACTACAGCAGCAAGAGAGTTGGATGATTTGGGGGACGAGGTTTATATCGGGAGACTACATGTATGTAGGCTGGTATTGATATAACATACATGTACACTATCTTAGTACATACATGTACTGGATCTAGAGGTAGTATCTATTTACTGACATAGGTATGTATGCAGATAGGGTGTCCGGAGAAGGTACGTAGGGAGATGAACAGGCATTGAGATCCCTCGTGTGTTCTCTTCTCCGCGCAGCAGATATATGTATAAGGTATGTACCTGTACCTGCCTACCTACCCACATAAGGTTGATCATCGCGAGCCCGTACGTCAATGTCGACAATTGGCGTTTTCTTTGTTCTTTAGCCTGGAAACGAATACATGTAAAAAGTACCTCAGGGCCATACAGGTGCGCTCTAGTACCTACTACTATATCAGGTACCATTCTTTATCAAGCAGGTACACTTCCTAGTTCATTCATTGCAGCCATCATCGCTACACTAATACCTAAATACTTTATTCACCTCTGGTAGTGTAGATACCACGGTGGATGCTGGATGGGGTGGGGATGTTTGTTTATTAATAGCTCTACCTAACAACCTACCAGGTAGTGTAAGTCAAATCATATCAGTATACTTATGTATACCAGGTACTGTAAATAGCTTCGCCAGTCGGTATCGAGTCTCAGCGCCGAGGCACGCGGGTATCTATTTCCTCAAGCTACCTAAGTAGGTTCGCTAGAGAGCTTTCGCTTTTACGACATCGCAACGGGGTTTCCCTTAACGTAGATGTAGGGGCCCTAACACTAACCGTCTGCCCCCCCGCCTGGTTTGGCTTCGCATGGCATCAATGAACACGTGGATATATCAAAGCGGAATTGGCGGGTTGATTGATTCTGGGTGCGAAATTTAACGGTCTGGCCTGGCTCCCTAAACGGGGCGAGACCCGTGGTCCAGCTAGCTACAGATTACGGCCGCAGACAAATACCCTAGCTACACAAGGTAGGTAACCTATATAAGGTACTCGATTTGGATGATAGGGTCGAGTCTCGTGCTCCTCATGGGAAGAAAAACAAGACGACGCAACTTAGTTGGACGCATATGTGACTTGGACATGTTCAACTGCGACCACGGTGGCACAACAACAACGGCACAACAACGTGCATGCGCGGCCAAGCTTAACTTCCGCGCGCCTCCGGACAAGGAGCCCTACGATGAACGGTTCATTGGCGGGAAAGGGAAGGTATCGATCGAGACGTCAGCTATCACCGTAGTATGGCCGCACCGCAGCAGAGCTCGGTGGAATGCCCTTCTTCAGTGTCTAAGTGCGTGACGCATGGCAAGGCTAGATCCATGACACACGGGCAGGCGCAGGCGGAGGAATGTATCAACGACAACTACACCGCCTGAACTTGCCAGCTTATTCAATGCTAGGTAGTGATTCCACTCTTTGGAAACGATGCCGAGGGGAGGGAGGGGGCAGTTACAGCGAATGTAGTTACGAGGAACCAAGTCGTGACCTACTCTCGCCCGGCCACGGCGATGTCTACGACGCCATAGGACAGCCATCACAATGTAACCAGGCTAGGATGACCAAGGACGTCACGGAAGCGCTCACACACGCTAACTTCGGGTTGCAAATTCAGCGCTGCCGTACATGCATCAGCAGACACAGAAAGACATGTTGAGGGAACCTCCCGAGCTGAATAACTTGTGGCTCATGTGTGTTGAGTTGTTGCCTACATTGGCACCATATGAATCATAGGCAGTGAAACTCAGGGGGGTTCAAGGTGCGAAGGGCAGAGGAGAGTGGACAACAGGTTTGCGTTTATGGTTGAGGATCGAATCGATCAGTGAACTCGTAGGTCTATCGAAATCACGGCTTTACCATATCCATGGTCTTATTAGAATTTGGCCTTTAGATCTCAATTAGCCACTCAGGGCAACTTGTGCCTTGACAATAGAACTGTCTAGCCGATAGCAACCCATTGATTCTAGTTCTGCTCGCAAGATGCTTAACTACGGCACTGATGCGTACCGCTCCCCACGCATGGCCAGGTACGGGAGGAGTCGAATGATATGCTATGCCCCTTCAGCTCATTTTCTCGCATGGATATGGTAAGAATAATGTTATTATCTGCCCCTAGACAATAGAACCTCCCGCCGCTGTCGATCTTAATCATTATAGCCTGTCTGCTACGAGGGTGCCGTGTTCTATATAGATACAGTGCCTGGCTGGAGCGGTCTCGCAGACACGGTTTGCATGGGCGCACCTCGAAAAAGTCATTGTGGAGGTTGACTCAGCTACGTCAGCGCTCGAGGAGATCCGTCGCTTCCTGGAGTAGGAGGTATGGGAAGTAAAAAGGGCAACCAACGTGAACCCTTCACGGGAAGCCTATTGATCAAGGTCGATGACACCGTTACTTAGTGTTGGCTAGCGTTCTTGGTGTATTGAAACAACCTTAACGGCAACGAGCCTGATACGGGCTGATATTATTCGGGGCATTTTGACACGTTAGACTCGACAGTTTTAAACAACTATTCGAGTTTTATTGTTCAAATCGTCTTATCGGCGTCGAGTATAAACATACGCTACAACAACGAGGCTGGTCTAATCAAGTTTTATGGGCGTCGCGGGCATCTGAACTAGAGGGTTTTTGTAAGAAGCTGCACAACTATCCTGGTTCTCTTACTCTAGGTCGTTATGCTAGGCAGTCAACGGGAGAAGCAATCTACAATGCACTCCTGCAGGGGGCATCGCTTCTCACTATATGAGTTAAATTCAACTACGAGAGAAACTATATTCGCGGATCATACCTAAGAACGACCCCGCGCCCTAGGATACGGGGACGAAGCATGTGCAGCTAAGAGACCGCCTGAAGATTTGCTGGTCCCGTAACTATTATCAGTAAAGCTTCCCTACTGGCGAGGGGTAGAATTCGATATGGGTAGGACTTAGCTTCCAGGAGGGATATAAAACCGGCAACCGACTCTCGACCTCATCTTCATCTGCACCAGCGCTTCCAGGTAAACCGCCAAAATGTGCCTATTGAAGACGGGAGTGCCGTGCACACGAGGCACCTACTCTGATGGAACGCACGGGACCACACAGGCGGCTTCTTGACACTGACCACAAGTGAATAGGACTTGAATCCACTCCTGGTAGATCAGAAAGCTGCTGAATTTGCTACCCGTAACGATCTAGTCAGCGGGAAATAACCAGACAGCTCCTTGCTGGGTAATAAATAACACGGCCAAGGCCACATTATTGACTCTTTAAACAACCGAAGAGCATAAATCCCAGGCATAGACGCTCAGGAGCACACGTCGTTTGATTCGGCGCAAGAATACATAGAGACGAGCGATCTCACACCTAATGCCGGTGGGCCCTCAGCCCGGGCTACGACATTAGAGGAACGCATGAGAGGGAAAGACTATGGGTCAGCAAGTTAACGGACCATTTATTCGCATCTAGCCTGAATGGGCATTGCCTCGACGGAAAACAGGCCCTGGGCTCATCTATGCCAGGCTTCGACACCCGTCAACACCAGAGGTCGTGTGCTGAAGATGGAGCAGATGGAACTGAAACAGAAGTCACCCATATGTAGTCCAGGAGGAGGGAGCGTATCGACTACCAGTGTTGTTACGGTTAGCGCGCAGGGGTGGTAGCTAGGTGCTTCCTAGATAATGAAGCTCGCATAGCTAAGTCCTGGTCAGCTTCGTGACTCTCCAGAGATTAGATTATTATAACATAACAGCAAGGCTGAGCTTCATAAATCAGTTCGTCTCGAGGTTGCGAAAAAGCTAAATCGGAAATTCTGGCAGAGGAAAAGACACGGTTGGCGTCGATCGAAGGTGAGTTGTCCAATATACCAAAACTTGCGTTGCCACGAGCCGATGCGCCGTATCAACGGTCGAGAGGCGTAGCTTACCAAGTTCCAAGATGTGACCAACGACTTAGAGAGTGAAATGAATACCAGCCGGGACTCCATACGCTAGCGATACCGGGGATCGGGATAAATGCCGACATGTGCTCTCTTTGACTCCTCCACATATTGCGGAGAATACGATGGCCAAAAAATTTCCAACAGTAGAACTGTCTGCAACATTCAAGCAGTAACAGGCCGAAAGGAATATCATAGGGGCGTCCCCCTCGCCCTAGGCTTTGTGTCAGCCTTGGTCTGACGAGGATTGGGCACGGCGGATGAGGTCGAGCTGCCTAGGGGTTTCTCTTCTGCAGTGCCGGAAGCCTCGCTGGTCAGGCGCCGGACTCTAGTCTAGGAATCATTGAAGGGAACCTCGGAACGAAACGAACCTGACCTTGGATATTGGAGTGCGCTGTTGCGAGGACATACAACTCATCTCGAAATAATATACAAGATAGCAGAACTCTTACAGGTCAATGTACTTCGCCGTAAGGGCGAAGTTGCGTATATTATAACTATAACCCACACATGCTCGTATCGGGGTAGTACCTATGAATCAAATGATGTCATTTGAAATTGTAGATGTAGGTATTGTTCCATCGGACTGTGGCTAGAGCCTTCACCGCCACTGGGCTGGGACCAGATACAAGTAGGTACCTGGTACAGGACGGACACCTGCCTTTTCATACTTTGTAGCTTCTCCCCAGTTGACTAAATCGTCATACAAGACCAAACGTCCTGTGAGTAGGGGGTGACACGAAAAACAGGCCTTTATTGTAAATTATATCTGTGGCGTTCATTGTTTTTTTTCCGCGGTTTTTTTCTTCCATCAGCCTGCGCGAAGAGCTTTCGTCGTAGGTAATTACAGGACCCGTCTTCCGTTGCTGCTCACCTCCAGGTTATCTTGATCAAGCAATAAACCAAACGCTGTATGTGCCCATACAATTAGACTGGCCATTGAGCTGATACAAACAGCAATCTTCGCAACCTGTTCAGCTTTCTCGTAAGTTAATACTCGGAACCCTCGCGCCTCACGCCGAGAGGAATACAGCACGCAGCGACATCCGAGGCACGTTGCGCCAGGATGAAATTCTTCATAGACGACCTTCCCGTGCTCTTTCCGTACCCTCGAATATATCCTGAGCAATATGCCTATATGTGCGATCTCAAGAGGACCCTTGACGCGGGCGGTCACTGTGTCCTGGAGATGCCCTCGGGTACCGGAAAGACGGTCTCTCTGCTCTCCCTCATCGTCGCCTATCAGCAACACTACCCTGAGCATCGCAAACTCATATACTGTTCTCGCACCATGTCCGAGATTGAGAAGGCGCTGGCCGAGTTAAAGGCCCTCATGAAGTTCCGTGCTGATGAGTTGGGTCATGTTGAAGAATTCCGCGGTCTCGGCCTGACCAGTCGTAAGAACCTGTGCCTTCATCCTTCCGTCAAGAGAGAGAAGAGCGGCGCCATCGTTGATGCACGCTGTAGAAGCTTGACTGCAGGCTTTGTCAGGGAAAAGAAAGACAAGGGTGAGAATATCGAAACCTGTATCTACCATGACAATCTTGATTTACTTGAGGCACATAACCTCATCCCCAGTGGAGTGTGGACACTCGACGGCCTACTGCGGTATGGAGAGCAAAAGAAGCAATGCCCCTACTTTACTGCGAGGCGCATGGTGAGTCCTGATACTCTGACCTGGTGGCTCGAGCCATACACGGCCGCCCGACAATAAGCTTACATGTTCATATCTAGATGCAATATTGCAATGTCATAATCTACTCCTATCATTACCTGCTGGATCCAAAGATAGCGGAGCGTGTCTCCAAGGAATTTTCCAAGGATTGCATCGTTGTTTTTGACGAGGCGCACAATATCGACAATGTATGCATCGAATCTTTAAGTACCGACATCACCGAGGACTCTCTGCGTAAAGCTACCCGGGGTGCGGTCAACCTAGAACAGAAAATTGCCGAGATGAAGGAGACAGATAGGGAGCAGCTCGAAAACGAATACCAGAAGCTCGTCGAAGGCCTCCGCGATGCTGACGAAGCTCGCCAGGAGGATGCCTTCATGGCAAACCCAGCCCTGCCCGATGATCTACTAAAAGAAGCCGTGCCCGGCAATATTCGAAGGGCTGAGCACTTCACAGCCTTTCTCAAAAGATTTATAGAATACCTCAAAACGCGTATGAAGGTCCGTCAGGTTATATCGGAGACACCGCCGTCATTTCTTTCCCACCTGAAGGAACACACGTTCATCGAGAAGAAGCCTCTACGATTCTGCGCCGAGAGGTTGACGTCGCTAGTACGAACGCTCGAGCTAACAAACATCGAAGACTATCAGCCCCTCCAAGAAGTCGCAACATTTGCCACCTTGGTATCCACCTATGAGAAAGGCTTTCTGCTCATTCTCGAGCCCTTCGAGTCGGATACAGCCGAGGTCCCGAATCCAGTTCTTCATTTCACCTGTCTGGATGCGGCTATCGCTATCAAGCCTGTGTTTGATAGGTTTAGCTCCGTCATTATCACATCCGGTACTATATCGCCACTGGAAATGTATCCCAAAATGCTTGGCTTTTCAACGGTGGTACAGGAGTCCTACGCTATGACATTGGCAAGGCGATCATTCTTGCCGATGATCGTTACTCGTGGTAGCGACCAGGCGCCGGTTTCAACTAGTTTTCAGGTCCGAAACGAGCCGAGTGTGGTCCGCAACTATGGAAATCTCCTAACCGAGTTTGCCAGAGTCACGCCTGATGGGATGGTCGTCTTTTTCCCCTCTTACTTATACATGGAATCTATCATTAGCATGTGGCAAGGCATGGGTATTTTAGACGAAGTCTGGAAATACAAGCTGATCCTGGTCGAAACGCCTGACGCGCAGGAAACCTCACTGGCGCTTGAGACGTATCGCACGGCGTGCTGCAATGGAAGGGGCGCAGTCTTACTCTGCGTCGCCCGTGGTAAGGTCTCGGAAGGTATTGATTTCGATCACCAGTATGGCCGAACGGTCTTGTGTATCGGTGTCCCATTTCAGTATACGGAATCTCGCATACTCAAGGCGAGACTCGAGTTCCTGCGAGAGACTTACCGCATTCGCGAGAACGACTTCCTGTCATTCGATGCCATGCGGCACGCAGCGCAATGTCTAGGACGCGTGCTGAGAGGTAAGGACGACTATGGGATCATGGTTCTGGCGGATCGTCGGTTCCAGAAAAAGCGGCCACAGCTGCCTAAGTGGATCAACCAGGCCATGCTGGACGTTGACAGTAATCTCAGCACCGACATGGCCATCATCACGGCGCAGCGGTTCTTGAGGGACATGGCGCGACCCTTCAAATCGAAGGACCAGGATGGGATCAGCATGTGGAGCCTACAGGATTTAAAGGCTCATCAGCAGAAGCTGGATGAGGAGAGAATCCAGGAATTACAGAACCAAGGTGACGACGCCTTGCTAGAAGCGCTGCGGAGGGCCCAAGCACAGCAAGCTTACAATGACGATTACGAAATGGACGATGATGATCTAGACGAGGGGATGATGCAACTCGACGGTGCCTAGATGCGCTCAAAAGCTGAATCTGCTCCCTGCTAGTGGTATATTCTGCTACATTCGCGGAAATATAGAACCAGAAGGCGTTTGGCGCGGCGACGAACTTCGTAACTAATAGATGGGATGGACAAAACGACTGCTCGCCGGAAGGAACTTGTCATGGGTTGTTGGTGAAGAGCGCGCAAAAGCATGCATTGCGGATTTAATCTATTACGTGATAGCTACGCAGTTGACTTAGCCGTGTTCCAAAAACTTTCCAGCTTTGCCCTCGATAATGCCTGTCGGGCTTCCGCATCCGTCTCGCAGATGCGTGACTTGAAAGCGTGAAAGGCCTGTGACTTGACCTCGCCCTCGAAGAGTAGCTGACACTTATTGAGTGTCAGATCTTTTAGATCTCCCTTCTCATCTTCAGCCTTCAACCAGTCCCGCGTGCTGTCGTTTTGGACATCCTTATCTCTCGGGGGGGAGTTCTCCGTCCAGTCGATTCGGTTAAGCATCAACTTCTTGTATTGCTTAACACTGTGTTCGCCTCCCTCGACGATGATCAGGTTCTGCTTGGGGTGCATTATGACCAGCCCCTTGAGGTTGTACTGCTCGGCGTTCTTGCCGATCTTGAACCGATGCTGTCCGTTGGCTAGGTTGTTCACTTTAAAGGCCAGCATATGCACACCCTTGGCCACATCCTTCTCTTGGTTCCTCGCCAGTTTCTCGTGCCTCTGCTCCTTGGTCAGCCTCCTCTCTTCGTTAGTCTCCATGTGCTTCGCGTGACGGTCGGCAATATCCCGGTTCACGCGGGCCTCGACGGCTGTGGGGTCTTTGACGGCCTCTTCTCCCAGTACGCGCATGAGATTCCCCTTTTTGATCTTTGGCGGCGGCGCAGGAACCAACCCCACTGTGCAAAATAGAGTTAGTCTGTAGATATAGTTCAGGAAGCAGATTGCCCGGACAGGTCGGGACAGACGGGGGCTGTAAAACCGTAGCTACAGTGAGGGGGACACTTACGGCGAATCTTAGCTTGCTCTTCCTTCAGGTCGGCCATACGACGCTGTCGGCGTAGCTTGGCCTGCTCGTCCGGCGTCAGGTACATGGGTTTCGGCGCGGGTATATGCTGGTCTTGGGGCGGTTCGATGGCAACTGGGTGCTGGATGTAGCTTGTAATGATAGTGTCGTCTGCTTCTATCTTGAGCGTGCTCGGGTCGTCGATGTTATCGTAGTTGTTCCCGTTGACGAGGCCCTCATCCCACCACTCGATGTCGGGAGGGGCTTCGACCACGTAGTTCTTCTCGACGTCGATGTCCTCGTCTATGCCGGCCTTCCGGGTCTGGGCGGCGATCTTCTTCTTCAGAGCCTCGAGAGCGGCCTGGCGGCGCAAGGCATTGGCCTGCTGAATGTACTTGCCCTTCTGGTTGAAGACGAGCTGGCGCGACTGTCGCGGTTTTGCGGTCGGGGCGCTGAGGCTGGCGTCATAGTATGGGTTGCTCTTGATCTCCTCGGCAGAAGGGCCCGACAGGTCGATGGTTTTCGGCTGCTTGTGCTGGCTAGTAGAAGAGGGTTTGAAGGCAGGCTTCGAGTCTTTGCCGCTGGACTTGATGCTCGGCTTCCACTGACCGAGATCCTCGAGAGCGGGATGAAGACCGACATTCAGGCCTCCCTTGGCCTTGCTTGACCCGATAGCTGCCGAGACGCGTGCTTTGAGAGCTGCAAGCCTGGCTGCTTTGTCTACGGCGCTCTCGGGTTTCTGGATGCGGGATGCGCCATCGTTGCGAGGGCCGAGGCCGGGAGAAGCGCGTCGGTCCATATAGCGGGATGCCGTCGATTAGCGAACCGGGTACAGGTTAGGGAGTAGATGAAATAAGTTGTTGGCCGACACTGATTGAGATGAATGGATGCAGCGTTGCTGTTGCGGTGTTGCTGCAGTGCTGCAGTGTTGCAGTTGTTTTCATTTTCATCATCGAGGTGGATGGAGGGAAACTCCACATGCATGGAGGTAGGTACCCGCCCTTAAGTACCTGCCTAACCAACGATGTAGACATGTACCCAGGTAAGTCGTAGCATGCAATGCTGCAGTAGGTAGGTACACGCTAACTTAGGTACCTACCACATATAGTAGTACCCTAGCGTACCTACCTGCCTTAGTGGAGCTCACTAGCCGTCATTCTGCAGTCCGACGCCGCCAAAAAGTCAAGCTTCAATTTTCTGCTCGACAACGCCGCTAAAAATAATTAGTATTATACAACCAACCTGCTTGTTCTACGCCCTCTCGGTCTTCTGTTGTCGTCATCGCCGCCGACGCCGCCGCCCAGGCTGATATTTTTCGTCTCTGTCGCAGTCCTCGAAACGAGGATTGCTGGTTCGGCACCATGAATGTCTCACAGCCCATCTCCTCTGCCATCGATACCGTCGACTTCGATTTTCTCAGCCCTGTCGAGATCAGGGCTATTTCCGTCAAGAAGATCGAAAATCCGACTACATTTGACAGTCTTCTGAACCCCATCCCAGGCGGGTTGTACGATCCGGCGCTGGGATCCTGGGGAGACACAACGTATGTTTTCGGGAGGGGCACGGTATGCTCGTCCAATTCAAGTCGATATTGGTGCTGATCGAGTCCATGGATAGATGCACGACATGTAATCTCCGGCAGCCGAATTGCCCTGGCCATGCCGGCCATATCGAGCTTCCTATTCCCGTATATCATCCCGTCTTTATGGATCAGATTCTCCGCCTGCTGCGCGCTCAATGCCAATATTGCTTCCGTTTCCGTATGCGCAGACCCGACATCAGTCTCGTTGTCTGTAAGCTGCGTCTGCTTCAGTTCGGTCTCATTGATGCCGCGAGCCACCTCGACGACATCACCCCGGAATCGACGGATATCGAAGTCGACGACGAAGACATGTCTTCAGACGAGAAAGCTGCCGTCGTCGACAAAGTCGTCCGTCTGCGGGAGGCATACACCAGGCGAGAACTGCAAAAGTCGCGGATAGCCGCCGTCGACATTAGAAAGGGCAAACATGAGGGCGCCTCGGAAGCTCGGAGGCAGGTACTTAAAGAATTCTTGCGTGATATCGCAAAGGGAAGAAACTGCTTTACTTGCAACGCCGTATCGCCTAGCTTTCGAAAAGATCGTTTCGTCAAAATTTTCGAGAAGCCCCTGAGCCCTAAGGATCTAGCCAAGATGGCACAAGGAAGACACAAACGAGAAGACGCCATTATCGTAAAACAAAAGGCCAAAACAGACGCAACCAAGAAACCAAACTATGATTCAGACGAAGGGATCGCTGATGTCGACTCGCCTTCGAGCGAAGGCGAAGACGAGCACGAGAGCCAAGAGGATGACGATGACGAGGGCTCTGGAGAAGAACTGGACGAGAATGGCGACATCATCATGACTGATGTGGGCACAAAAACAGCAAAAAGGAAGCAAGGCAGTAGCAAAGCCAACCAGCGGTATGTGAGCTCGACCGAGGTTCATGCTAGGCTACAGCTTCTGTTTGAAAAAGAGCAGGAGGTGTTAGCGTTGGTTTACAACTCTAGGCCCAATGGCAGAAAACTGCCAGCGGACAACTTTTTCCTTCAAACCTTGCTCGTGCCGCCCAATAAATTCCGCCCGGAAGCGAGACAGGGCGACGGAGCAATCGCCGAAGCCCAGCAAAACTCTCTATACAAGCAAATCCTAAACGCATGCGCGCGAATCGCACTGATTCATAAAGAAATATCCGATGGCGCCGATGCCAATGCTCCCACTCTTTTCAGAAAGCGAGAAATGACTGATATGTATGAAGCTTGTTGTCACCTACAAGACTGCGTCAATTCCTTGATCGACAGGGACAGAAATCCTATCCGTGGCGCCGCAGGCAAGAGGAACGAGGATGGCATCAAACAAAAACTCGAGAAGAAAGAAGGGCTATTCAGAAAAAATATGATGGGAAAACGTGTCAATTTTGCAGCGCGCAGTGTCATCTCCCCTGACCCCAACATTGAAACGAGCGAAATTGGTGTCCCACCAGTTTTTGCTAAAAAGTTGACCTACCCAGAGCCTGTGACCAGCCACAACTTCAGGGAGATGCAGCAAGCCGTCATCAACGGCATCGACAAATGGCCAGGTGCTGCCGCCATTGAGAATGAGAATGGACAAATCATCAGTCTAAAGAACAAGTCAGTTGAAGATCGTGTAGCATTGGCCAATCAACTACTTGCCCCTAGCAGCCATCATTACAGTCGTGTGGGAGGTAAGAAGGTCCATCGGCACCTAGGTAACGGAGATGTAGTGCTTATGAATCGGCAACCAACCCTCCACAAGCCTTCCATAATGGGTCATAGAGCCAGAGTCTTGCCTGGTGAGAAGACCATCCGCATGCACTATGCAAATTGCAATACGTACAACGCAGATTTCGACGGTGACGAAATGAATATGCACTTTCCTCAGAATGAGCTTGCGCGAGTTGAAGCGCTCCAGATAGCGGATACAGACCATCAATATCTCTCAGCGACAGCAGGGAAACCCCTTCGTGGTTTGATCCAAGACCATCTTTCAGTTTCAGTAGCTCTCTGGTTAGTCCTCTAGAGTCTTTTTATTTCCTTGTATACCTGTCTCAAGAGCAGAGTTGCCTGATCGGGGTTCTTTTGCTCTTGTTACTCTTGCATACTCCTGAAACCATTGAAGATGTTGCTGTATACTACAGTTTCTAACTCTAGATTTCTGAAGTAACAAGGACCTTTTTCTCGACAAGAGCTCCTACAACGAGCTTGTTTACAGCGCGCTCCGCCCCGAGAGCGGTCACATCACCTCCGAGCGGCTTGAACTGGTCCCGCCCGCCGTGTTCAAACCCGCCAAACGGTGGACTGGCAAACAGGTGATCACAACCATTCTGAAGAACATGAAGCCCGCCGGGTGTGGGGATTTGTGGATGACTGGGCAGACGTCCATCAAGAAGGATCCTTGGGGTAAATTCAGAGAAGAAGGCGATGTGCTGTTTAACGATGGGGAGTTCATCACCGGTATTCTCGACAAGTCACAGCTGGGTCCAAGCTCGGGCGGCTTCATCCACTCGATACATGAGATTTGGGGCCCCGAAGCTGCCGCAAAACTACTGAGCTGCATGGGTCGGCTTCTGACTAGGTTTCTCAACATGCGTGCTTTCACTTGTGGCATGGACGATTTGCTACTTACCCCACAAGGCGAAATTAAGAGAAAAGAGATACTGCAAGACGCTAGTCGCATCGGTCTCGAGGCATCTGTCAAGCATGTTAGTCTTGGAGACCGGTCCGATATTGATAGCACGACTCCGATCCTGCTTGACCGCCTGGAGGAGGTTTTCCGCGACGGCAGTAAACAGGAAGATCTTGAGCATATGGTCAATGCCGGATGTCAGCAACTGTCTTCGAGAGTGACCCAGGCATGTCTGCCAGCAGGCCTGGAAAAGCAGTTTCCCAAGAATCACATGCAATCGATGACAATATCCGGGGCCAAGGGCAGCACCGTCAACGCGAATCTTATTTCTTGCAACCTCGGGCAACAGGTTCTTGAAGGGCGGCGAGTACCTATTATGGTTAGCGGCAAGACGCTTCCTTGTTTTCGTCCATTCGACACTCACATTCGAGCTGGTGGATATGTTGTGAACCGTTTCTTGACAGGTATAAGACCACAAGAATATTACTTTCACCACATGGCTGGCCGAGAGGGTCTCATCGATACAGCCGTCAAGACGTCACGATCAGGGTACTTGCAGAGATGTCTCATCAAGGGCATGGAAGGCCTAAGGGTATCTTATGATACATCGGTTCGAGACTCGGACGGCTCCATAGTCCAGTTCCTGTACGGTGAAGACGGATTGGACATAACGAAACAAAAATATCTCAACGATTTCGAGTTTGTCCTTCGCAACCAAACATCCCAGGTTCATCGACTTGGGATTGCCCAGCGAGGATGGGACCAGGATATTTATGAATCCAAGGATTACGTTCAGAAATACCAAAAGAAAGCTATCAAGCAAGCCATCGGAAATGATCCGAAAGGCCTCGATCCTATTCAGTCCGAACTTAACCCCAACAGGCATGCCTTTGCCACTTCGGAAAAGTTCTACCAGACGGTCTCCGAGTATATCAAGACGAACAAACATGGATTAATCAAGGAGAAGGGTGAGAAAGGTAACAAGTCTGCCTCTAAGACACATGTGCCTCGTAAATACGCCGAGAAGATATTCCACTCGAAGTATTTAAGCTCTCTTGTAGAGCCGGGCGAGGCTGTGGGCATCGTTGCAGGGCAGTCAGTTGGTGAGCCATCTACTCAAATGACATTAAATACGTTCCATTTGGCGGGTCACTCCGCCAAGAACGTCACGCTGGGCATTCCCCGTCTCAGGGAAATCCTAATGACAGCCAGTGATCATATTTCAACCCCATCAATGACGCTACTGTTACACCCGGAACTGTCTGAAGCAGAAGGCGAGACCTTCGCCAAGGCGATCAGCGCTCTTCCAGTTGCTCATGTTATCAACGAGGCAACCGTAAAGGAGCGAGTCGGCAAAGGTGTCGGCTACCGCTTAGCCAAGATGTTCGACATACACTTGAAATTCTTCAACTCGAAGGACTACGCAGAGACATATGCTATTTCTACATCAGATGTGCTAAATGCAGTAGAGATCAAGCTGCTGCCCATGTTGGAAAGACTTGTGAAAAAGGAGATTAAGGCCAAGCTAGATAAAGAGAACGCGGCAGTCCCAGAGGTCGGTGTGACGGCTGGCGTTGTTGAAATGGCCGCAGCAGACCCCGAGGCTGCAGAGCAGGGTGATGATGATGATGACGACGACGACGGAGACGACGATGCTACTAACGCTAAGCAACGCGCGAATCGTACCCAAGCTGTCTCGTATGGCGCAAACGACGAGGAAGACGACGAAATCCAGAGAAGGCTGGAACGCGACGCGTCATCCGAAGAGGACGTGGAGCACGAAGATGAAGGGTTCGGCGGCAGTCCGCCTCCTTCGGGCGATGAGAACGAGGGGCTAAGCGATAAACCCGATCAGAAAGAACTCAACCACAGCCGAGAAGCACGTGTCAAGGAGAGAACACCAACCGTATCTCGATTCGAGTGTGACGAGGCCCAGGGCGAGTGGTGCGATTTCACACTTGAATATGATTCCAACATACCCAAAGTACTCATGCTGAGCATTGTGCAAGAGGCCGTTCGCAAGACGCTCATCCAACAAATCCCTGGGATACGGTCGTGTGTGTACGTGTCGGAGGAGAAGGTAGCAGACATCCATACGGGCGAGGAAGCAAAGAGAGCAGTGATTCACACAGACGGCGTGAACCTAGAGGCGATGCAGAAGTACGGCGAATTCATCAATCCGAATGGCATCAAGACCAACGATATCGCGGCGGTCCTACGAGTGTATGGAGTAGAAGCAGCACGGCAGAATATCATCCTCGAACTCGGCGGTGTCTTCGATGGCCACGGCATCGGCGTTGACAAGCGTCATTTGAACCTCATTGGTGACCATATGACGCGGAACGGAAGCTTCACTCCATTCAATCGTAACGGCCTCAAAGGCAACGTCAGTCCGTTTACGAAGATGAGCTTTGAGACGACCTTATCTTTCCTCAAAGACGCTCTCCTAGACGGAGACTGGGATGACCTCACAACACCCAGTAGTCGCATCGTCATGGGTCGGCTTGGCAAGATTGGAACAGGCGCATTCGATATCTTGACGAGGCTTCATGTGAAGAACGGGAAAAGCCTTATGGGTTGAGCATGACAGGTTGGTGGAGCAGAGATGGGGTTCGATTGACGTGATCAGTTGGCGTTTGGGAGTATTTGCTGGTGCTTGTTCTGACTATCTGAGCATGGGTTATTCCCAAAGAATGAAGATACTACCATCTCCTGTAGAAATCAAAGCAATCAATTGAGTCATATTTGAAGCTGTATCCGACCTTCCATCCCCACGTCATGAAGAGATAGAATGTGGAGAAGGCCGAGGGTAGCCATGAACAATGCATCTCTGCTGCTTGCCGGCATTGGGTACCTAAGGCGGTGGGGTTCCCCCGACCTGAACCCGGACAGTTGACAAGCCAAGGCTCACTCAGTCGTCAACATCTCACGTACCACACCAGGCCAACTCTCGAAACAGCACTCGGCTCTATACGCACCGGTCCCGCGCGCAGGCACTCTATGTATCTGTAATCGTAAAGGCGGCCGGTCAATTGATTGTACTGCGCTATGGGTGCAGCGGAGATCACGCTCTTCGTAGACGTCGTCAGCCCGTTCGCCTACCAGGCTTTCCATATCCTTCGCGTAAGTTTTGCAGTCAAACCACTATTTTTATTCATTCACCTCTCGCGCCGCCCTTTCCCGTTATCTCCTACCCGGTCGGTTTTGAGAGTGAGATGACATACTGATTAATGCCGTGTTCCCGTATATGGATTAGAGTGACGCAGCTTTCCGAAATGTGCGGAAGACCTATATTCCCGTGTTTCTTGGTGGGCTTATGAAGATGGTATGCTTAATGTGTTTTGTTTTGTTTTGTTTTGTCTCGTTCCATTCTGCTCCGGCTCCGGCTCCCCCATCGTCGATTGAGGGCCATAAAGCGGTGTATTTGTCCAGTCGATAGGAGAAGCAAGCAGGCAAGCAAGCCACGAGGGCAACGGGCTGTTCGGATAGCTATATGGGTATGAATTGATGGGGCCCGCTGACGCCGACATTTCAAAAGACTGGGAATACTCCGCCGGTACAAGTCAAGAGTAGGTCTTCCACATTGATTCATCAGCGACGTCTGTCTGTCTGCTCTTCCTTGTCCTTGCTGCTCCTCATTCTTACGATGGGAATCGGTCGAGGCAAGATATGACCAAAGAGCTACCAGTGCACCTACTTGATTCCTCCTCTAACCAGCCTGATCGAGAAAAAAACAGACAAGGATAAATGGATCATTAAAGAGCGGCTCCGCTGGGCTCGCGCCTTTGACGTCCCCATGGCAGCCGAGAACCCGCCCAACTTTCCCCCGAATACCCTGCAGGTGATGCGCGCTCTGTGTGGCGTCGCCGACGACCAGGAAAAGTTATGCGCCATGCTCGAGCGCCTCTTCCACCAGTTCTGGGTGAATCATGTTCAGATCGCGCAGCCGGATGCTTTTGTGCCGCTTTTCAAGGAGGTTTTGGGGGCCGAGGCGGCCGAGAAAGGTACGTTGTTGTGTCTTTTTTGCATTGTAGGCCACAGATACGCAGGGAAGGAAGGGGAAAAGAACATGAGCATCGGTCACTAACTGGATCACCCGCTTACCCCGTCATCTAGTTCTTGCCGAAGCCGCGACAGAAGGCAAGGCGACCCTGACGAGGAATACGGACCATGCGTTCGCAGCCGGCGCATTTGGACTGCCTTGGATGGTGTGTACCAACACGAACGGTGAGACGGGAGGGTTCTGGGGCGTTGACCACTTCGGCCAAGTCGCGCAGTTCCTCGACTTACCCAAGCCTAGGATTGCGGCAGGTTGGAAAATAGTGCTCTAATTGTTAGCATATGATGCGCTGTCGAAGTGTAGGCTGAGGGGCGAGATCAACGGACCAAGCCATCCCGCGTTTTCCTTGAACAGTCTACGATCATGATCAAGCACAGCCATTGTACCTCGCAGAGTACCTACATAGATACAGGCTGCATAGGGCGACTTACACATAGGGGAAAACAGCGAAATAGGATGAGGAGCAGGCAGAGACCTCCTTATGGCCGTCGTGTTGTGTCACAATTCACCAGGCCTAATACAATACTTACTGTACAGTGCCAGACAAGACATCACTGTCAGTAATCACGGAAGAGGGCATCGATCAGGATGTTTTTGGTTCAATTCATGTTCAGATTCCTGCTCAGTATGGCAGTCCGCGATCAGTTGGCTGTCGTTCTCATTGATGTACAACCCATGCCTTTAAAGCAATGCAAACACTAACGCCACGATTAACCCCATTCCCTGTAAAATCCGAAGTCGTCATGCCATCCCAGAAAGAATCATCAAAAGGTTCCTCCGCAATCAAGCCGAGGAGATGTTGCTAGAAAGCGTTGGGCGCCTTAGTTGCGCTCGCCACGGAGGCGACGAGCCAGCTGGATGTCCTTCTATAGTATTTATTAGCACAGGTCTGTTGGACAACTGAAGACATGGGGCGGTTGCTTACGGATTGGATGGTGACACGCTTGGCGTGGATGGCGCACAGGT
The DNA here is from genome assembly GCA_022578855.1 of Nemania serpens. NCBI lineage: Eukaryota > Fungi > Ascomycota > Sordariomycetes > Xylariales > Xylariaceae > Nemania > Nemania serpens. Next base: position 96,907 of record MU396797.1, on the reverse strand, counting down.
TGGTGTCCTCGAAAAGAGAGACTAGGTACGACTCAACCGACTCCTGGAGAGCACCGATGGCTGAGGACTGGAAGCGGAGGTCGGACTTGAAATCCTGGGCAATCTCACGAACCTGTTTGCGTCTCGTTAGTAAGCCAATATGGTAGGTAGGTAGGTGAATGCGATGCATCAGAATCCGATGCGGTGGATGTACGCAAGGGAGTCAGGTGAGGGTGGCTGCGACCGTGAACAGATAACACGAGAATGACTTACCAGGCGCTGGAAAGGGAGCTTGCGGATCAGAAGCTCAGTGGACTTCTGGTAGCGACGGATCTCACGAAGAGCGACAGTACCGGGCTTATAGCGGTGAGGCTTCTTGACACCTCCGGTGGAGGGGGCGGACTTGCGGGCGGCCTTGGAAGCCAACTGCTTACGGGGAGCCTTGCCACCGGTGGACTTACGGGCGGTCTGCTTGGTGCGAGCCATTGCAAATGATGAATGTGTTGTGATGATGTGTGATAGATGATGTGATGCTTGATGGAAGACGCGATGGTCAGGCAGTTATTGATGGCAGACTGTTGCCGTGTTTTGTGTGGATGAATGTGGATGTGGATGCAGTGTGGGATGAGAGTTGTAAGTAGAAGAGTTTGGGAGGGGGTGGGGGATAGGTTTAAATAAGTAAGAGGGCGCTGACCGATTAAAGCCTGGCTGATTGTGTCTGCGGCAGATAGGTAGCCTGGCCTAGGTAAGTTACCTACCTAACTTATACCGGGTGGCGTAATAATGGCAATGGAGACTGGAACAGGTGCAGGGGCGACTAGCGCGTTGGATTTATTGCGCGTGTGTTGGTTTTTTCGGGGCAGGAGAGGATCAACAGGGCAATGTAACTGGCTAAGCTGGTGGGTCAGGCAGTTGAACGTTGTGATGAATTCTTCGGGGGGAGACAGGGGTGCGGTTTCCTCTGCTGGAGTCCTTTGATTTTAGGTGGCACTTTAACGTCAAACACTTGTGACTAAATTTTGATTGGTTCCTGGATCTGGGTCTTGACTCTGCGAGAGGAATGATGTTGTGGGGCTAGTCCAAACCTGGACGAACGATCAGACGGAACAATGGAGAGGTAGGAAGTAGATATGTAGTTGCACTTAGTACCTGCCTTACCTATCAAGAGGTACCTTCCATGCTGTCTATATGTTGCACACTACATGCACTGCAGATACAATATACTTACTGTGGGTAAGCTTTCTACTTATGTATATATCTACATCCTTTTTTCATTGTTATATTGATTTTAAATCGCATCAATTTCAATATAAGGTACTTGTAGTTACAGGTATCAGTGTTGAGGCTTTGCGCATGCATAGTCCAATAACCTAGTTAGGTTTAATTTCATGGTTGCTTGCACTGTCTAAATCAAATGAGAATACTAGGTAGTGTACAAGTGGGTGCTTATTTACTCGACATGAGAAGAAAACTGCAAAATTAAGCTGTCGATAATAGCAAGGGCATACTTATCAATAATCACATGCTTACTCGTAACAGGGTACCTAATCTTTGTATCATCAAGGGCCAGAATTTTGATTGGCTGGTTTCGTCGCAATACTCCGCACCCTTGCACTCTTCATTCAATACATTTAGATATGTGGGTACTTTGTACCTCATGTAGGTACCCAGCGCGCCTGTACAGTGATCCACAGCAATAGGTCGCGCACCCGCGCCCGCGTTGTCGCGTGTGCCACTTTGAGTTGGAGCGGCCCTCCGAGCTGATCTGATTTCGGCCGCCCACTCCGCTCTCTTCCTATTTAATGCCCATCCTTCTTCCCCACGTTCTCCCAACTTTGATACAATTCCGCTTCCATCTACCAAATCATCCATCACCAACCAGCCACCACTCTCAGCCTCGTTGCACACTACTGTCTTTGTGCATTATTCAACACCCCACATCCTAACTACAACCTCATACCTCAATCAACATGACTGGACGTACGTATTGACACTGACAAACCCGGCTTCACCAGTCGCGTAGCCCACGTCGCGTCATTGTCCAACTAACCCGTATCCTGTACATAGGCGGCAAAGGTGGCAAGGGCCTTGGAAAGGGCGGCGCCAAGCGTCATCGCAAGATTCTTCGAGACAACATCCAGGGCATCACAAAACCCGCTATCCGACGTCTCGCTCGTCGTGGCGGTGTCAAGCGTATCTCAGCCAGTATGTCTCTCATCTTACCTCGCGGCACGTAGTCTTCAATCGCTCGTTGTGTCTAACCCCCTCTTCCACAGTGATATATGAAGAGACTCGTGGTGTTCTCAAGTCTTTCCTCGAGGGTGTCATTCGCGATGCCGTCACCTACACCGAACACGCCAAGCGCAAGACCGTAACATCGCTTGATGTCGTCTATGCCCTGAAGCGACAGGGCCGCACTTTGTACGGTTTTGGTGGTTAGGGTGTCTCTGTTTTTATGTCTTTGGGGACACGGGGAGTTCATGTCTGTTATGAAACGTCATTTCTTGCACGCGCGCACACTATACATACCCCATCCCACACTGAGCATGCGTCGCTCGGGTGGGTTCTGGTCATGACAATCATGGGAATGGGTTCTTGCTTTTTTCGGGGTGTTCAATGTACCATTAGGGATATGGGGGTCTACAGGATTCGTATGGTGGATAATTGATCAATCCATCAAGAAGCATATGTCAATAACGTCTGTCATCTCTGGCACTTATGTTGTCTGCCCCCCTTCGTGATGAATATGTTCTGTTTTGGTTCAGCTAGGTGCTGTGCCGTCCGGCCTGCGCTTCGGCGATATAAACCTTTTACCGCTTGCGCTGTCCGCTTTGATACTGGTAGATGGGATATACTGGGTTCTAGGTCATAAGTGGCTCGCTGCTGTGTCATCCGCCAGGGTCTGTATCATGTATCGTAGATTAGGTACATGGTCCAAGCATAATACAACAACAGTATTCGTTAGTCTTATCTTGACATGTAAGCGCTGCTCATTCTGGCAATTCGCCGGTGAGTCATAAATTTATCTTACACGTGATAAGCCATGGTGAATCCAAAGCCAAGTGTAAGTTAACTCGTTTGAACCTGGCTAGGTATTGTCGAGGTATCTTTGGTGAGGCCTTCTACTTGATTTCATAAGCTACATGATTCTTGAAGTGCAGCTGAGAATCTATCATGTAAAGCTTGAAGGTGAAGTGTATGAAGTATCGTAGCTATCACCTGACTCGGTAGCTCGACGGTATATTCAGGTCCCCGTTTACAGGGTAGGCTCTGCCGCCGTCGTCGCCGATAAGCCAACAATATGAAGCAGGTTCTACTTGATGGGATTTGGACAACGTGGGTTTCGTATATTTTATTGTTTTCAAGAGAGAGACGCGGTCTGCCGAAGTTTCTTTAGCCTTGTTGGTCGTATTAGTTTTCAATGGCGGTAAAGTGTAATCCAACTTTTAGTAGTGAACAGTCCGGATTGAGTTGTGTTTCCGTTGACACAAGCCCAGACCAGTGACCCATGGCAGAAACTAATATACTCACCGTCAAGAGAGGGAATTTTCCAAGTCGCAAGTATACTACTTTACTATACTCCTAGCAGGATGGATATACGTGGCGCAAGACTCTAATACTTGACACGAATCTTCGTGCGACGCCGCTGTCTAACTAGCCCATAATAAATACGACCCCAGCCTCGCCAGATCAGCAAATGGTTGATCTACTACTTGGTGAATGTGCCCTCGTGTTAAGCGTCTATCTTTAAACCCAACTTGCTGCTTTCGACACCTAGCTATCAGTGCAACTATCGACCGGGTTCATTATAGGACTTGCAGTACTATCGGACTACCACGCAGAGAAAGGACACAACTGGCTCGACTCGCTGAAGTTCAAACACCCTGGGAACATCCTGGATTGTCGACGTGGGCTCGAGGCGGGCAACCGGCAGCATGGGGGAAATGCCATGATCAGAATTCAAGATCACTATGGGCGACTATGGCGGCGGCTGGAGCAGGGCGACAACAATATTTCGAGGAAAAACATATTCCTACACATCGACATGATCTATTCAAACGCACCGCACAGAGCTGTTGTCGCAGGGCAACTCGACATTCCTCTGCTGTACCATCGTATGTTGTACATCTGAAGTTAGCTCTGCCGGCCTATAGAAACTTATCGGGCTGTTCCTTAGATTCATAAGACTCTCGAGCCACAAGTAAGATCATGACAGCAAGTCCGGTACATATGCCGTGTTTCACACATACTAATAGGCTAGAACGAAATGCTAGAAATTTTGGTGACCTATACATATTCTTATCAGGGATTTTATTGAGTTGAATCTTTGCACTATCTGAGAATAAGCTCTGTTAGAGCGCCGTTCAGTCTGCTCTCAGCTAAATGGAGACTACTCGAACTAGCGCTTGGGGTTACGCGAGACGTCATAGTGGCTGGACAGCTGTGACGAGGTTCACTTTCCGTGACACGGATACAAACAGTGAGACGGTAATTAGAATGGCGACTTGTTCGTAGAGTTTGAATTTTCGTATCATAATTTCACATCCGTGTTGTTGTATGGCGACGTGGGGCACAAGTAAGAAGGGTTGGGCTTAGATGATTTGACTGTTAGTTGTCCCTAGTGATTCAAGCTTAGCTGAGGGCTTAGGTATAGACTCAAGTCCTAGTATCCAGTGACTAGGAAGGTTGTTCGTGGATATTGGTCGAAGTACTTCGTGGCTCTGTCTATTCATTTGCGATGGTGTTCTCACTTTCGTAGCGAAAATGGAATACTTTGGCGGGAGAGACTTGAAACATAGGCTCGAAAGAGACGAGGGCTAAATGCTATGGAGTTTATGAACATTAAGAATGTAGCTACGACTATGATCTGACGATAGAATCTGCTCACTGTTTCTATACTGATAATATATATCATGGGTGGCAGAGTTTGCTATCAACCGGGCCGAGTGAGCAGCAAGCGTCCGCGCCGGCACGGAGCTTTCTAGACCCCGTGTGATTCTTCCGGGACTTAAGAATACCCTGAGGAATGCCTACAACAAAACAGTTACCTTGTACAATATCGCCCGTGATTATTTTCGGCACACTATGGTTACAAGGCTCACATGCTTTCGAGGGACATGTTTGCTTTTCAAGTGAGAGACGGAAACCCACAGCCTTATCGGCCTGACGTGGTAGCGTTGGGCCTCGTACTAGTATACGTAGCTACTGGGCCCCTATTAATATATAAAACCTAGCCAGCCTAAGTTATCGGCAGCCTTGGGCAAGGGATTCAGGCTGGCTATTTATTTGCCCCCTGTCAGAGTAGCCTAACTAATGTCTAAGCGATTCGCGTTTGAAGGCCTCGCCTCGGAAGGTCCGTGTAAGGCTGGCGGGAACTATTGGCTGAGAAGGCTGCCATGCCCTTCCCTTGATTCCTCTACCCATGGCCCTCATCTTGACCTGGGTATATAATGTGGACGTACTACCTAGGTAGTCTCGTCGGCTCCTCGGACTGGGCCATCCGCGATGTTTTGGATACATCGCACTATAATTCTTGCCGAGCTGTGCTGTAGGAGAAGATCGGCGTGAAAAGTACTGTTCTGTGCTACTCTGCTAGATATACACGCGTGAGGGCGCCTGGTGGCCGCTACTATGTCTACTTAATTAGCTGAACAAGTTGTAGCTGGTGGAGACACCGAATGAAGAAGTCGGATGCGAGAAGCGCGGATATTCCGTATCTGTTTGCCGTCTATGATTATTCCATCGGCCTTCATAATGCATTTACCTACGTAAATGGATTATCTAACCTACCTAGCCTCTCTTTACTGCCAGAAGTACAGTAGGTACTCAGGTGGATAGAGGTCAAGATAAGTGCAACGTTGGCCGCAGTCTACCGGGGCTACCGGGGCTACCGGGGTATATCTGCTCTTGGCGTCTTGAGAGAGGACAGGCGGCAGTGATCTTTCGGATGGATCACACGTCTCCTCCGGTGGAAGGATTGTAACCAACAGGATGGCAGACGATGACAGACGGGTAGTCTCCCTTGTTACCCCACGTGGTAGCGTCGCCAGCATGCTGGGCATCGGGCGTTGATTCGTCCCGATGCTTCCGGCATTACTGTGACGCCTCCTGAACAAATCGTGGCTGTGCCATGTACATGTTGCATGCGCATTTGGGCCAGTTACCCCCTATGGCATTCTGCTGTTTTCCATCAAGGGCGAATCGACTTCTCCGACGCCGAGATGACAGGGGCGTGAATCTCCCGGCTACTGTCCCGGGGACATGCACAGGGGATCAGGCTTGCGCTAGTGTACAAGTGCACACAAGGGTATCCTATCCTGTATTCAAGATGCAAAGACTATAAAATCGGTGTCTCTTCGCTGCCTGCTCGAGCATTCCCTGATGGCATTTCGCTTTTTTGGACGGCCGCCTGATGGACCTCGCCTGATAGATATCACCTGATGGATCTCACTTGATGGCTCTCTCAAGCCTGCTGTCACGTTGAGTCGCAGCAACAAGAGGGAGAGGCCGGCGCGACAGGTCACGAGACTTGGTGTTGGCCTGCCACGGCTTTTGTGACGTTGACTCATCATCGTCTTGTCCTGGGCGACCTCACACAATCGGTGGCTCGTTTAACATTCCGACTAACAGCATCATCATCTCGTAGCTACCTAGTGCTTGGTCATATACTTGGACCCATAATGACCGGTGACTGACCGGCGATTGACCGGCGACCGACCGGCGTGGCCGACAAAGGGGACGAGGAGTTGTCGAAACTTGACACAGACTCGGGACAGCGATTGATGGATGGATGGATGATTTGATGGTATTCTACAATTTTGTGTGAGGGTAGCCATGTGGAGGGAGCCACGGGAGCTTTGAGGTCCGTTACTCTACTTGTAAATATAGGGTACCTCGTAGCAATAGCGTTCGTGTAGTAGGTACTTACCTAGGATGGTCCGGTGTGGTACCACGCAGCAGAGCGACAAATGTCTGACAGGGTTTCACGACAGGTGCTGAAAATTTTCGATGGCAGGATCCAGATCCTCGGGTCTCGCTCGTTCGCGGGAGGGCGGCTTATCTGACAACTAGGTATTTGTAGGCGCCTGCTGTTTCGGTTGTCCAAGGCCCAGGCCTATAACACACAGGAGGTACCTACCGGACACGTGTACTAGGTACCAATCTGGGGATTCATGCAGGCACCGATGATCATGGACCGGCCCCGTGCACCAATATACGTGTACACTAGAATATGTACATGTACCTCTAGTCGTTAGGTAAGTACTTGATGTAAGCTGTACATAGTAGTGTAGGTGCTAGGTACACGTGCAACGCTCTGCACCACCTGTTCTATGGGGCAGCACCAGCGGTTTAACTTCAACTGCGCGTATACCTAAGTACCTAAGGTAGGCAGGTACTTCCATATAGGTACATATACCTACAGGTAGATGTATTAGGTACACTAAGGCTGCATAATACGTGTAGGCAGCCTGCTACCGGGTCATAATAGCGCCGATAAGAAAACCAGACGCCTAGATATGTGGTATGCTTGCCCTTCTGCGCCATGTGAGTAATGATCGGTAATACTCAACTAAAGTCGGCTTTACGACGGCTTCGGCAATTTTTCGGTGTCTGCTTGCCTGGAAAGTGATTAGTCCATCCTTGCTTACATATTACATATGCCTACAAAGTAGTGTATACCGTAATATGTGTAGATACTATTTACGACGCACAAGATTACTGACAAGGAATCAGTTGAAGACTCTCTTGGTCAGATCCCGGGCTGGAGTTAAAGGCCGGGCTCAACTCCCTCGGCTTTCTCCTTTTACGGACGGTACCCAGGCTTCGAACCCAGTAATGCCTACAGGTACAAATTTTTGTAGGTACCCAATAATAATCGAGGTACTCGGTACTTCGTACACCATCGGCCTTCTCATATACATGTAGGTAGGCAGTAAACGCAGCATCAAACATAATGTATGTAGAATCCACACCACACCAGCATGTAGGTACCTAGATTACAAGACCGGAATGATGTGCCTCTACGGGAGTAGTATAAACACTGTTACGAGACACCCTTCCCCGCTATATCTTCGTCTGTTGTAAGTGACTAAATCGATTGTATTGGACGATGAGCTTATCTCCGTTGATTATAGATCTGACCGATAAATTAGGTATCATAAGCTGCTCGTGCCAGCGCTGATGTCGTGTTGTCCTGTGGCACCAAATGCCCTCGGCACTCTCCTGACAAACTACCAGGTAGTCTCTACATAGTACCTAGGCAGGTACTGTCACTTGTTATTTATATATCACGATAGCCTCGTATGGAATAGTTACCAGTCATACGCTCTGACTACCGAGGTACCTACGGGGTATCATGCAGATAGCCAGGACGAATGAGGCTTGAATAAGCGATTGCATAGTACGTGTAGTTAGAACTCCGGTGTCGCCGGCGAATGACAGGCAGAGAGGATACTATACGGAGAAACGGCAACGGAAGAAAAGGATACGAAGGTCCCGAGACTCTGGGCGCTAACAATATGGAATGCGCCGGGCTTGGCTTGGCTGGGTGCGCACCCGGCCAGATTGGATTGGAGGGGCGCCTATCTCAGACGATCGGAGAACCCGCAGCAAGATGCTGCACCAAGCAAGCATTACACACGTCCTTTTTTCAATGTGGTGCGGGTGGGGCCCGCAAATCTTTTGCTGGGGGTGAATTTTTTGTCCTCATTTATTTTCTCTCCGATGCAACGTCGACTTGAGTCCGAAATACCCGTAAGCCGAGCTCAAGGCCGATGACAGAGAAGCGAGGGTGGACGAGGAAAACTTTGAAAACTTTGGATTTTCGCATCAACCAACTTTTGGCTTGTGTCCCAGTGGCATGTTGTATGGTGAGTGATCTGGTAGGTGAGCCGATACCCGTTCGACAAAAGATGCTCACCACCTCGACCTAGCAAGGTAGAATGTACCACCTGATCGCACGAGCTTTTGATCTACCTAGGTATGCAATGTATTGGTGCAAGTGCTACCTACATGGGAGGCTCTCGGGTAGGTAAATGATTCTAATATTGGTTGCAGACGGACGGCTTATTCGCCAAATATCAAGTTTTATGGTCAAAGTGCTGCCTGATTCATCATCCTATTACTTAATATCTAGGTACTAAATGCTAATACTTTACTGACAACTTCTCTGTTTACTCCGTACCTTGGCTTAATGCATATGGCGGTGTATATATGTTACATTGCTACAAGGGTAGTCAGAATAGTCGGATTGAACCGCAGACAATGCATACCTAAGTCATTTACAATCAAAGTTATTGTCTGGGAGGGAGTGAAAATACGTATGATTACCTAGGTACCTAATCTATATAGCTACTTCTAGTACCTACAGGGACAGAAAATTTCGTCTCAGCTCAATAGCTCAATGCACAAAGCACATTAGGTTCGGTGGGCACCTATGGTAGTGTACTCAGCAAGTGGGGAGGTTATGGATGCACCCGGCCCGAGACTCTGTCGGAGAACGGCGGCCTACCTACATGTATTTTACCTACTTTACTTACTTGTAAATAGTTGTCATCAGTATTATTGTAGCCGGTTATAACCAGCATTGCGTGATAGTAAAGTAGGTGTCTATTAGATGTATTATAGTTACTTACTGCTGCAAAGAGGTAATTGCTCGTATGCTTTTTTTGTCTAAGTAGTGTACTGTGGTGCGCAGTTAAATACATCATGTACATTAAGTACTCATGCTAAAGGGTTTGACGTGTACCTAGTGGCATCCTCTAGCAGATTCTAAAAACAACCATGATGGATGATTTATGACCATAGGAAGCACTCAGTGACCTTACTACTAACCATATAGGGATAGATGCAGGTACTACAGTAGTTTAAAGTTTTAAGCAGGCAACCTGAACAAGTTCATAATTAATGTAATTTTTCATAAAGAACTATATTTGGAACACCTAACGATCCGTTAGATGTGATCAATAGATAGGTAGCAATTGATTGCAGCTGGTACGTAGGGATATGTTGATTGACTCACAGGGAGAGGTCTCGCCTTGTCTAGACCTTGTTGTTGTGGTACCTACCTGTCGAGTGGATGCGAGGTCTCCGCAAGGAAAGCGAGCCCAGCCAGCCTTGGCATCTACTACCCGCATCGTGTTGCACAGCCGCCAACAGCGTGTACAGGATACATAGTACGTACCTAGAGGGTACGTACAAGGAAGCGCCTGGAAAATCTTTCTCTGCGCGTGGGCCTTTTCCAAATCGGGAGAGGACAACCCCGGCCAGCTACGTCATTTCACTTCAAATTCTGGCTACCCCGGCAGGAATGGGTATACCTGGTTTCACCCAGTTCCTCCGTCACCCCTCCCCGAAGCCTCGATGCCATCGTCTTGCAAGCGAAGTTTGTCAAGCAATAAACAGAATTGGCGCAATACCTAGATAGGTAAGTGTCGGGTAAGTCTGCTGCTCTACAAGTACACAGCATAGAACGGCAGCAGCACAGCCACTCAAGCCACGGCTATTAGTCATTGCGGGAGATCAAAGGCTTCCGAAGGAGAGAACAACTTATCCAACCATCACCTGACCAATGGCTTTTTCATTGTCCCTGGGCTTCTCCTTGATTCCTTTCAGCTGGACAGATAAGGCCTCCCCGGACCCGTTGTTGGCTACTGACGGTTGCGATGATGATAAAAGTGAGGGCGTGGCCAACAACGGGATCTCGAAGTTGAGCTGCCACTTTTCCCTACTTTATATACGCGCAACACGCTTAGGTACGCCACATACTACGTAGTATACACGCACACCACCACGTCTGAGGTACACACTACCTACATACTTACATCTGGGATACCTGTCCACCTCCCATCCCCATACCCACATATTATAGACCTAGACAAAACGCTACTTGCCCGACTGGGTACACCACCTCGTCTTATACGTGCAAGCTGCCAGGGAGGTGGTATATGTATCACGGCATCTGTCAACTTGCTAGTACATAACCTACCTCATACACAGGCATGTCGGATGCCCTCCTACGTCAGGTACTACCCACCTTTGCAAACAGCTGTCTAGTGTAGTCTGTCTAGGCTGTCTACGCATATACTCGCCGTGGTACCTCGGTATACCTCGTCTACTAGTGTAGACTATATCTAGGGTCGTTCGCCACCCTCCATCCTCATCATCATCCTTCTTCTCACCCCACACAACCCTGACAAATATCTGTCATCGACCGTTCACTACCACTGGTACATTCCCCGAGGAATTTCGTAATCATCTGGTCACGAGTTATGATGCTTGCGCTCAATACTTATCCCTCACGAACCCAACAACCCCCATATCCTTACTACCACGGAGGACAACAGCAACAGCAACATCAACATCAGCAACAGCAACAGCAAAATCACCAGCAACAGCAACAGCAACATCAACAGCAACAGCAACAGCACCAGCCGTCGCCACAACTATACCATCAACAGTCTGAAATTCAACATAATCAACAACATCTTTCGTCGCAACAGTTTCAGCCCGGCCACCTCGCCGTCTCAAACCCGGCCGCCTTTTCCACGACACTGGATATCATACCAACCGCCGCCGCAGCCCTAGCTGCCACACACCGCTACCACAACACGAGGCCCGCCACCTCGAACAGTCAGGCGCTGAATTCGATGTCCTCGGACCCGTGGATATTGCACGGCCAGCACACTCCGAGACAGAACCAGGGATTCGGCCACCAGCGAGACTCATCCTTGTCTTCGGTGGGCTCCAACACACCAGCGTCACCATACAATGCCAACACTTCGAACCCCCAGATTGCTATCACTGATGCCATTGGGGACAGTCTGCACGATATACCGGGCGCTGGTGATAACTATGCCTTCAGCATGACGAAGCCCATGGCCATGCCTGATGGCTTTTATGCCAACGCGCTGGATTCCCTAAGTGGCCACGGTGGCGGAGGGATGGGTGGCCATGATATCATAGGAGACATGAGCACAGCCGACGGGCTGCCTGCTCTAACCGGAGCACAGCGCCATGGGCAAGGGAGGTTAGCGCCTATCTCGGACATGCCGGCGCCTGGCATGTCCACAAGATCCCGCCCCGTGTCGGTGGCGAGCTCGATAGGAGGCGATTCCCCAGTTACACCGTCTTTTCACGAGCACGAGGACGATCACAGGAGAGTAAAGAATGGTGAGGGACCTGATTCTCCCATCCTATTCCCTCTCGACCTAGGCACAGACCTAAATTTCGCTGCTGATTGCTTACACTTTGCTTTCGACGATATAGCCTCTGCCACCAGGACCGCCATGCCTAAGCTCGATCGCACCATGACGGACGTATACAGCGACGAACTTTACAGCCCTACTTTCGCGATAACCTCGGCGTCTCCATCTCCACAAACCCATCTCGCCCTGTCGCCGGGCAATGACCTGTTCACGCAGCGGTTGCAGACAGCCAACAATCGACACTTATTCGCTGCTCATTCGCCCATATCAGTTGACTCTAGAGGTCAATCTCCTTTTCGCCAGGGCTCGCCGTATGCTTCGGCGGTGAACGAGATTCCTAGGGTGGGCACCAACCAAGCGCGTCTGGAGTCGGCCCAGCAACTTCGAGAGAGAAGGAAGGCTGAAGAGGATGTAAAACAACTACAGCAACAAATGGCGCATAACTCTCATCAAGGGCAGCAGCAGCAGCAGAGCACACCAGCCACGATCTCTCCCAAAGATGCCGTGTTGGAATTCAATGAAGCTGACATGGACTCCAACTTTCCATTATTTCCATCAGGGGAAGCCCCCGCCTATGGCCTGGGGCAGAATAATGGGAACGGGAGTGTTAATCGGGTGACATCACAACAATCGGCATCACCGTTTCAATCTATGCCTACGACACCGATGCGTGGTGATTTCAGTTTCTCGATGCCACCCAACGTTCAGATCCCGCAGCAGTACCCATTCGTCTCCCGGCAACAGTCATCACAGCAGCAGCAGCAGCAGCGTCAGCAGCAGTTAACGCCATCCGCATCAACGTTTTCAAGAATGAGTTCAGCAGAGACGAGTAATACCGACGGAGCCAGTAGCAACGACGGGCGTGTACAGAGGCCGGACAGGACAACAGCGGACGGTGGCACATATACGTGTACTTATCATGGCTGTACACTGCGGTTCGAAACACCGGCATTGCTTCAGAAGCACAAGCGAGAAGGCCATCGACAAGCCAGTGCGCTTACCAATCACCTTCGAGGTTCGACTGGGACAACTGGTATTGAATTATCAGACAACACGGTGGCAAATAGCCAGGCGGGGCCGCACAGATGCGATAGGATTAACCCGAGTACAGGGAAGCCATGCAACACTGTGTTTTCCAGACCTTATGATCTCACAAGACACGAGGATACGATACACAACGCACGCAAACAAAAGGTGCGATGTGACCTCTGCACGGAAGAGAAGACATTCAGCCGGGCGGACGCACTGACGAGGCACTACCGCGTATGCCATCCAGATGCCGAACTCCCTGGCAAGCACCGCAGACGAGGCGGTGCTGTGGGTGTGTAGAGGGATAGGACATAGCTAGCTAGCACCACCCAAGCGCCACCGGCCAAATCCGCAACACTTCTCAGCAGCGAGGAATTTGAGTGTCGAACCTCGATTTCTTGCCTGTGTTGCGATACTATGATAGTCACGTTGCGTCGCACCACGTGGAGCTATTGAGTCGTCGTGTCGATGATGGTGGAAGATTCGAGGGTCCGCCATGCGATGCGCCGACGCTCGGACCACAACTGAAATTGAGGGACCACATGATCTAAACCCAAGTTTCCTGTTTTCCAGAAATCAGGGTCCAACGTCAACAGCTCATGCAGGGTCCTGTGGGGCGTTACCTATTTTGGGGGGTGGGCTGGACTAGGGGGCTGGACTAGGGGGTCGGACTACCATGGACCCTCGAACCACTCCTCGGCCCTCGGCCCTCGTGCCGAAGCTCCCCCCCTCCCCGAGCCCCGATTTTCGCGTGGATTCAATTGGCCTGCTACCACATGCTTATGACGTCCACTATCCCTGAACGCATCATTTCGGGTCACCACCTACGTCATGCTGCGCTTCGTTCCCTCTCTTATATCGACCGGCTTTACGACATGCCACTGTCGACAATATCGTCACAATGCTGCGTCGGTCTGTACTTGGGCGACAGATTGAGGCCCGCTTGGTCTTGTCTTGACTTGAGATGGCCGCAATCTATGCACCGCGACCAACCACCACCCCATGCTTCAACAAGTTCCCACTCACTGGTATCTCTACATGGGACCAGAATGGGGTGTCGTTAAACCAATGCCCTCATTAGTATGCACAAATCAAGATTACATGCATATACCTTTCTCGTTTATTTCTTTTTAATACGTCATGGTTTAGTCTACTGGCCTGCTGCGCGTCGACTGGGAATTAGACGCCTGTTCATATTTTGACCTTGTCAATTTCTCTCCCTTGTACTTGTTCTTTGATACAACTTCCCCATGGTGTATAGGGCATCTATTCCTTTAGTGGGTAGATAGGTTTTGGGCGGGGGTCTTTCCCCCCATGGAGGTGCATGAAGCCCCCGGATTCGCATCCTATTTTACGGCTCACCATAAAATTACTAGACGATGGGACGACTTTAGCTGCTTACGAGACAAAAAACTGTATGAATACCTCAACCATAGACGGGCAGGGGCCCAACGCCGACGAAAAAAGGCTCCCCGAGAGGGGGCCGCGGATTATGGTATATTAAATGGACGGTTGGCTCGGTCGGTCGGATCGGGAATTGGATGGTGTTTTCCGCTTATCAACCTCATAATTCATATTGTCTATTAGCAATGAACATACCATGACGTATTGTATCTAAAGATTACCATCGAAATACTACTACTACTACTAGCTACGCTGGCCCGCTAGGTGATGCACTTGTCGATCGATGCGGGATTGTGATAGACCTCTAGGCTTAACCCGAGGCGGTGCAAAAAAAACTAGGGACACCTACTTACTTATACTACCTATATTACCAGAATAACTACATTTAATTATAAAGGATAAATTGGGAGCTCTAGAGCAGTTAAAGAAATAATTCAGTTTATTTTCTACTTTTAAAGCCCTGTTTTCTTTTAAATAAAATTGTACCCTTTGGCAATCCGCAGTATGGGTGGTGTCCCTAGTTTTTTTTGCACCGCCTCGGCTTAACCCATCTTTATTTGGCTTAGGAAAGGCTGGTATATGGTAGTGCTACATTTATGATTCAGCCGGCACCATTAAAGTCACTTGTCGCAGATGATAGAAAACACTGGGAAGTTCCGGGCTGACATGGGGAGTGGAAAATGTCATTCAACGGGCGGATCCGGGCTCGGCACTTCGATCTGGGCTTGGCGATAAACTACTTTGTAGGTAGGTACGTAGTTGGATCAGGGGTGTTGGTGTTGCATGCATGCGGGTGCCCACTCATTATTGGTAGGTGTTGTTGATGTGTCGCGGAGAAGCGCGGTGGCTTTCTAGAGTGCGAGTTTATGGGAATCGCTGGTGCGGGTGAGTAGGTATGTTGTTCTCGTTGGTGGGAGTGTAAAGGAACCTTTAGTTGGGTGGGTGGGTATAGATGGAACTGTCCTCAATTTGGACAGCAGGGTGTGAAGGTCTGGTTAGTGTACATAAAATTCAACGTAAATAATGTCGAGGTCCTTGAGGACTTGAATCCCCAGTTTGAACGTGTTGCATGTCAGACGGCTGCAGCGTTTTGGACAGAATCGTTCTTTTATTTCGTTTTGATACTAGGATTCTTTCTTTCTACTGGCGTGTGTACAAGCTACCACTTGGCAATGCCATCTTCTGATAATGTCTTGACGACCCAGCTGACATTTCGAGACACGTCTTCCGGGCGTTTGTATCTGCTACTTGTCCAATACTGCCGCTCGCGCGTCCGAGAAAAGCGGCGTGATGCCCGTCCAGATTTGGAACTATTGCAGATCAATGAATTAGCAAAAAGAGAATGAAACGAGCATGGATATTATTTGCTAAACGCTTACCTGGTAATACCCTTGGGACGTGAGCACTTCGAGGCCGGGAATCGTGATCCAGCCCGAATCCTCTGCGAGTCCCATGAGGGCAGTCTGTCGGGGCTTGTAGGCCATCTCGAGGAATGCCCGACTTCGTCCCGCCTGCCGCGGTTGCCTCAGGACTGCCACCAATAGCTCTTGCATGGATGGGTCGACGGGCCGGTCGGCTGGTACCGTGCTGATGATGACGCTCGGTGGATGGCGGACGAGGCTGGCATCTCCTATGTGCAAGACATGGTAGTCCTGGGGGAATGAGGATATGATTTCCTCTGCTGCCGTCTTGTTCCGCGCCACGAGATAGATGGGGCTGAAACCCAGTGAGTGTAGGGCGTAGACGGCGGCCCTCGTGGTCCCGCCAGACCCCAACACCATACCACCGGTGGGGATATCTGCTGTGCTAGTAGGAAGCGTGAGCCCGGCCACACGCAGAGAATAAACCATGCCCATCCAGTCAGTGTTGTCACCAAGCAGGCGAAGCCGCCCCCCCGGGCCAGATGCCACCGAGACAATCGTGTTGACAGCACCAATCGCCTTGGCACTATCAGAGATATCATCTAACAGGGGCATGATTTCGAGTTTGAGCGGTATCGTAACCGAAGCGCCACCAAATGTTGTCGAGCGGATCAGGTCTCGTACCTCGGTAGCGCTGTCGGTCTCGAAGAGAGAGTACTCGTGTGGTAACCCTGCCTGGTGGAATAAGGCATTGTGCAAGGCCGGGGACCGCGACATCGAGATCGGGTTGCCAAACAGGTAAAACTGCTTCTTCTCTAATTTCCCCACTAGTGTCAGCCCGCGCCGGATCTCGGCCGCTGAGAGCTGGCCAGGCGCTGCTTTGAATGGTAGATCAGGATGGGAGACGGGCGTGAGGAAATTGTTTAATATCCGTGATAACTGGCCAATTGTACCCATATTCAGAGCGATGATGGGCTTGCTGTGAGCTGCAAACATCCTATCCCGGAAGCTAACGAGGGAGAAATTATCCTCCATTGTCTTAGCAACGCCCACGAGTTTAATCACGTCGCCATATTCGAGAGCTCGGTTATACCATGTCTGCCATCCGCCATTCTTCCATGATAGCTTGCCCCCCGGGTCATGGTGGGAAGCAATGACACGTGTGAACCCTCCACGCATCTCGAGGACCGCCCTTATTGTGGCATCGGAGAGACCCATCTCTAGATCAACGTACTCTACACCAGTTCGCATGGCAATCCTGTATAAAGGAAGTATCTCCTCTTCGCGACGCCATCTGAACTTGCCTCCCTGTGACTCGGATCGGACCGTGAACACGATTGGTAATTTGGCTGTAGAACGCAGAAGTGAGATCTGGTTACCTACCGATTCTGGCGATAAGTCTTCGAGAAGGTCAACACGGAGTTCGACAGCATCGGAGCCAACGCAAACTCTCGGGATAATCTCAGGCGTCGCAGACACATTCGGCATTGTCAGTGAAACGAAGAAAGACGGTGTCTTCTTCCTGACCTCTTCGAAGTGAGCGCTTTTCCTGGCGATGGTTGAGACAAAACGCACAAAGTCTGGAGGGGGCTCGAGGAGACCGCTCGAAGGATCTAAGGATGGGCTGTTGTACTCGTAGTTACTGCACATCTGGAAGAATGGTTTGCGCCTCGCGTATACGCTCTCGATATCCTCTGCATAAGCCGGGCGAGTCTTGTCCCGCATAAGATATTGAACTATCTGTTCGATATCGCGATGGACGAGAAGCACTATCCCCCCGTTGTGTTGATGGGAAATGAGTAGCTCCCGTGCCTCCGGTGTTTCGACGATACCGCCGCCGCACGAGAAGACGTGGCCTCGGCCTTGCTTCTGCATAACCTCTCTTAAAAGTCCAACCTCGTCCTGTCGAAAGCCTTCCCACCCTTTCCCACTCTCATGGATAATCTGGTGGATAGTCATTCCAGCCCGCTTTTCAAGTTCCTCATCAAGGTCAATGAAGGGCCTTCCTAGAACACCCGCGGTCCAGCCGCCTGTAACAGTCTTTCCTGCACCACGCATGCCAATAATAAAAACGGATGGCCCTAAATCGTCCTTACTAGACGCTCTGGCATCAGAAACTTCGGTATCGTCTCCGGCTAGTTCTACTTTGAAGGATTGCGCGAGAACGTCCCACCAACCAGGCCACGTCTTAGCCGTGCATTCGCGTTCCAGCACAACAACAGGATTCGGCGAGAGCGCAGACAGCACACTAAAGCTCATGGCAACGCGATGGTCGTCATAACAGTAGACACCTCCCTCGGGCTCGCTCAATTCTTCGTAGTGGACGCCCGTAACGACGATGCCATCACTGAGCTCTTCGCATTGAACGCCAAACTTGGCTAGTTGTTCCCGCATGGCGGCAATACGGTTGCACTCCTTCACGCGCTGATTCGCGATACCTGTAATCGTGGTTTTACCTGATGCTACGGCAGCGAGTATCGATGCTGTGAGGAAGGCGTCCGTCATGGGCTCCATATCGACTTCGATGCCTTTCAATGTACCCGGACTGGGCCCTGTTACGGTGGTGGAGGAGGCCGTCTGCTCGACGGTGCATCCCATAGGACGCAGAACATCGACTGCGAAACGGGCATCGCCCTGTAAGGAGCTTGTGCCGATATTGGGAATCGTACATGTAGTTCCAGTTATGGCGGCTATCGCCAACGGGTAGGTTGCCGAGCTCGCATCGCTTTCCACAATGTATTCGGCGGGGTTCTGGTAGGCACCTTGAGGGATGTGATAAGTATGTGGTTCATCCGGAGACTTGGTCACGACAACGCCAAACTGCTCCATCATGGCAATCGTCATATCGATGTATAGCTGGGAGATGGGTTTCCCGCCAACGAGACGGAGCGTCACAGGCTGTTTTGCGTATGGAGCACACATCAGCAGAGATGAGACATACTGGGAGGACGTAGTCGCGGCTAATTCAATGACGCCGCCATCCAAACCGCCAGCGGCGCCCACCTTGACAGGCAAGCTGCCATTCTGACCTAGATACTCGACGTCGAGACCATTGGATCGAAGGGCGTCGACAAGCGACCCAATGGGTCTGACCTTCATTCGTGCATTGCCTGTCAACACTGTCGAGTCGGACTTGGAGGGGGTGCATAAAGCCACAACGGTGGTGAGGAAACGGGACGCTGTGCCTGCATTTCCCAGATAGAGGGGTTGCTCACTCGACTGGAGCTTACCTCCTTTCCCAGTGACAACCAAGACTTCTCCAGCGTCCTCCCACGAGTAGCTCGCACCATTCAGCTGGGCGATGGCCGATAGCATATACTGCGTGTCGTCGGAATGAAGGAGATTCTTGACGCGACAGGTACCCTGTCCTAGGGCGGCTAGAACAAGCGCACGGTTGGAGATGCTCTTGGAGCCAGGGGGAGTTACCTGCACGTTGAGATCTCGGGGGAGGCCGGGGGTAACACGAATAGCGGGGGAAAGGGCAATGCGGATAGCACGGTCATCAACCACGCTGGCTCTGGGCTCATGGGTTCTGCCAATCGCCGAAAGAAGCACAATCTTCTTATTTCGCCCTTCATTCTTCTTATCGACGGCCATCTTTTCCAGGAGGACATCCACGGGGCAGTGTTTGCCGGCCGTCAACTTCACGACACGCTTGTCCTGAAGCGAGGTCGGTAGATCGTAGCTCGCGATGCACATGGTCAGGCGAGCAACG
Organism: Nemania serpens; assembly: GCA_022578855.1. Taxonomy (NCBI): domain Eukaryota; kingdom Fungi; phylum Ascomycota; class Sordariomycetes; order Xylariales; family Xylariaceae; genus Nemania; species Nemania serpens. The sequence goes on along the minus strand of MU396797.1, from coordinate 77,213 downwards.
GCGCCGGGATTCAAGACGCCAAGGAACCGAGCCAGCTCAGCCTCCTTGACCATGCCGATCGCTACACACTCACCGTGTAGGACCTGCGGGGTAAGAATGGCCTCGATGGCGTGGCCGATGGAGTGGCCGAAGTTCAGCAGGTTCCGCAGGCCACCCTCCTTCTCATCCTTGGAGACGACCTCGGCCTTGACACGGGCAGAGCCCAGTATGATGCGTTTGAGGGTAGAGCGTATAGGAAACAGGCGAGCGCTGGGATGCTCCGGGTTGCTGGGGGCGCGGAAGGCGTCTAGGATGGCGGCGGCGTTCTCTTCAAGGAAGGCAAACTCTTCCTCGGACCAGATGGCGGCGGTCTTGACGACCTCGGCCATGCCATTGATGAACTCGCGGACGGGCAGGGAATCGAGGAAGGCAAGGTCGATATAGATACGGCGAGGCTGCCAGAAGGAGCCGATGAGATTCTTGCCCATGGGGGTGTCTATGGCGGTCTTGCCGCCGATGGAGGAGTCGACCATGGACAGCAGAGTGGTGGGCACCTGGACGAAGCGCACACCGCGCATGAAGGTGGCGGCGACGTGACCGATCATGTCGCCGATGACGCCACCGCCAAGGGCGACGATGACGGTATCGCGCGTGCACTGGTGGGACAGCATCCAGTCCTCGATCTCGGCTTTCGTCTCGCGACTTTTCGAAGTCTCGCCGGGCGGGATGGAGTAGACCAGCAGGCGGGACGGGAGACGGCGCTGGGCAACGGCATCTCGGAACTGGGATTCGAAGGGAGGCACGTATAGCGGGTGGATGTTGGTGTCGGTGATCAGCACGTAGGTGGAGGAGGACAGGTTGTCGAGGAGGTCGTCGGCGACGAATGTGCGCCAGAGGCCGTGATCGACGATGATGGAGTCACTGCCCAGGATGCTCACGCGGGTCGGGCCCGACGTGCCATTATTGGCTTGCTGGGCCATGGCGGCTGAGATGGGAAGGGGAGTGGTGCTGACGAGGGGGAGCTGACCTTATCCCCGGACTTGTTCTGCTCGTCCAGTATTCTTCTTCGGGTGCTGCTCCATGTAGAAGAAGGGTATCCCCAGAAAAATAAGCGTCACTCTAGACGGGATGGAATCGCTAGCCTTGCGGTTTCGGAGCTCAGGACGAATCCATACACCTAAGGTTGCCTGCAGATACATATCCAAATGCTACATAATTCGTATATATACATATATACGTATGTAGGACATGTCTAGGGTAATGTACCTGTACCTACAGTGCATCTATCGTAGCTCAGCTCACTCAGCCCCAGCCCAGCTCAGCTCAGCTATCGCCCGGCCCTGTCCTTTACTCCTTCGCACAATCGCATCCGTACTTATATAAAGCTTCTCTACCACAAGCCACCTATCCGCCACCTCCGCCGCCGCCGCCGTGCTATCCCGTCCGCTATGGCTAGTAGAGATATAAAGGCCGACAGCTCTGGGAGGCTAGGCATCGATCATGTTCCCGTCCTTGACTGTCCCTAGTTTGCGCTCGCGTCTGATGTCAAGTACTGCGGCACTCGTGTCAGAGTCCCCGACGAACATGTTCTGTGGTGCTGTCGTCATGGCCGAGTCTCTCGCCGAACCGGCAGCGACGAGGTCTGAGCGCGATCAAAGAGTTCCTCCATGAGCTTCGGACGTGGGCTCCCCGTTTCTCAGGTCCCTGCTGTGCATCTGCCCGTCGTGAGCGCCATTAGTGTGGCCGCCATCCGTAGGCCGGCACTGCGTACGCTTCCCGAGATATTGGAGCATGGCATACACCATCGCAATACCACGCTCAAGTCTCCCATGGCCAAGTATCCCACCGGTCGACCGCTACCCGACTAGGGAGGAGATGCGGCTGGCATTGCGTATCGCCGCGCGAGGCAAAACGCAAACTGCTAGTACTCGGAGCGCTCGGATGTGACGAATTTTGGGAACCCGTCGAAAAGGTGGCGAGATACTAGCCTGACAATTCTCGATAAGCTTAAATCTCGGGGGAGCGTTTAGGAAAATATTCTAGGTTAGTTTTTTCTGTATTAGTTATAAATAAAATATATCGCTAACTACTTTAAACTATTCACCATAATTTTAATTGCTAAGAAGTAGCTTATACTTGTAGTATATTTTATTGCCCGTATGAATACATACTCCTTTGTATATTAGTAATTACTCACCTCTTGTCCCAGGCTAATACGAGCGAGATGACGGCCGAATCCGGGTGTCGGCTTTAGCACCGAGTTGTCTAGTAAGTAACCGGCCTAGGAGGGGCTTTTTTTGGCGTACCCGGGCCTTCTTAAGTTAGGTAAGAAAAAACGGTGCCTGGTTGGCTAGTATAGGTGCCGTTCATCCCGGCTTTAACAGCTAGGATAATCATTTCGCCCTACCTAATGAGCCAGAAGTCGTCATCGGGTATAAGGTAATGAATGACAGGTACACCTTCTCGGCGATAACTCGTCGCGCCGCGAGCGTGGGCCATAAAGTGCACCTGTCCTAAAACACTCTTCCATGCGAGCTCCTTTCATGTCTGTATAATAGAAGCGATGCTGGTTTTCGATTTCTGGGTTCTGGTCTTTCTCGTTTTACTCAGGTCAAGAAACACAATCCCAATTTCGATCCCGTCTCATGATAAGAACCAACGCGGATCTTTTTTGCTCAGACCCACGTCGGAAGAAAATACACACGAGGAGACATGGGGTCCAGCTCTAAGCTCGACGACGAAGGAGCCCAATGGGCTCAATCCACCGATGGAGATGACGCCCAGTCGCGATCGGACGACATGATCGAACTGGGCCCAGCGCGATCTCAGAATGGGCACGGTTGTGCTGATCTCGAGGACGAGGACGAGACGGGGGATGATCCCTTCGAGGTTTCGTTCGACGGCGATGATGATCCTATGTGCCCTCGTAGTAGTGAGTAGCATGCTACCCACTCGCAACCCCAGTCTCGAGGCGAATTCCAGCGTTGATGACCTCGCATGTCCCGATACTTTTTCGAACGCCGTCTGAGTGTACAACTCTAATTCGATTCTCTTAGTGAGTCTTGCTCGCAAGTGGCTCCTAGTAGTTGTTGTGGGCTTAGGCAGCCTCTGCGTGTGAGTCGGTGGCGGTAGAGAATGTAGAGATCAAGTGCTGATGAACCCATAAAGAACATGTGCGAGCTCAATCTACACGGCAACATACGGTCAAATGCAACCTGAATTCGGCCAATCTGATATCATTGCGACCCTGGGACTTTCGACCTTCGTTCTCGGCAGTAGGTTTTCTTGAGCACATCTAAGATTGCAGGGTTTTGCTGCTAATCTGATCAACCACCAGTCGCCTCCGGGCCTCTCTTCCTGGGCCCCTTGAGCGAGTTTTATGGCCGCCGTCCTATTTATCTAGCATCGTGGGCACTGTTTCTTATCTGGCTCATCCCTTCTGCTGTTGCCCGCAACACTGCTACCATAGTGACAGCAAGTTCTCTCTTCTCCCCTCTCTCTCTCTCTCTCTCTCTCTCTCTCTCTCCCCGTGCTATCACTCGCAAAAATCCGGCCGTTGGCTAGGGATGTTCGCGAACACAAGTGCGTACTGTGGGGACCCCTGCTAACTGCTTACAGACGCGCTTCATTGATGGTTTCGCTGGGAGTGCATTTCTAAGCGTTGCTGGTGGTACGGTGAGCGATGTGTTCACACGAGATCAGATACAATCGCCAATGACGATCATATCGCTTAGCCCCTTCATCGGTAAGGCTCGACCGCAGCTTGAATATAGGGACGCCGCGAGCTGACTATTTCAATGTTGAAGGTCCCAGTCTCGGTCCGTTATTAGGTGGATTCAGTAAGAGAACCCCTTTTGCCGCGAAAGCAAGCGAGTCGCACCGAGACACTGATACTGACTGCGGCAGTCAACTACTATACGAACTGGCGTTGGACATATTACGTACGTCAAACCACCCCCAGCGTGACGCAGGTTCTCGTTCCAGCTTCTGGACAGTTTAAGTTGATGTCTAGGTTTTTGATAGGTTCTCATTATATGGGCGTTTGCTCTGCTTGTGGCGCTGATTCTGTTTGCGCCGGAGACTTATCGTCAGTGATACTTATTTGTTACGCCCGACGATCGACTCGCTGACGAGATATGTAGACCCAATCATATTGCGAGAAAAAGCTCGTCGCCTGAGGAAAGAGACCGGAGATGACCGATGGAAAGCACCCAGTAAGCAGGCGACGGCTCTCTTAAGACGAAGGAGATATACACCATCGTCCCGTGCTATATCCGTTTTTACGCGCTTTTACGCGCCTTTACGTCGCTCTTTTTCGGGTACTTGATCATCGTCGCTAATTCCCGTATCACTACAGTGGAGAAGTCGACAAAATCGATCCCTCGAACGATTGCTTTATCACTGCTGCGCCCATTCGAGCTGTTGGCGCTTGAACCTATGTGCCTCCTGCTCTCCCTCCTCTCAGCCGTTCTATTAGGTGTTATCTACCTCTTCTTTGGGGCCTTTTCATTGGTCTTCGGCGGGAATTATGGCTTCAACCTGTGGCAGACCGGCCTGAGCTTCCTTGGCATTTTCGTAGGCATGATCGCCGGCGCCGCGACCAATCCCGTCTGGCACCGTGTTCATCGTAGTCTCGTTCGGCGAAATCTTGGCGTGCCGGAGCCCGAGTTCCGTCTCGCATCTTCCATCCTCGGGGCCGTACTTGTTCCCATCGGGCTATTCTGGTTTGCGTGGACCTCACTTCCGTGGATTCATTGGATACTGCCTATCATCGGCTCTGGCATCTACGGTTGCGGAACGCTCCTGATTTTCAATGGCATTTTCACTTTTCTTGGTGCGTGGGAATTATGCCGCTCTGGTGTTTGCATGACTACCAGGTAGACACACTCAACTACTGGACCCCAGCTGACCTCCGGCGCTAGTGGACACATACCCATTATACGCGGCTTCGGCACTGGCCGCCAATAGCTTTCTTCGGTGTATTTTTGCCGGTAAGTTTCTGCCGTTTCACAGGGCTTTACATTCGCCCTCCGTGCTCGCGTTGGCGTGAGAGCTAACCGTAAACCCGAGCTGCCTTCCCCCTGTTCGGGCAACAGTTATATCGCGGGTTAGGATATCAGTGGGCGACAAGCTTGCTCGCATTCATTACGTTGGCCTTTATGCCGTTGCCATATGTGTTTTATCGCTACGGAAAACAATTGAGGCAGAGGAGTAGATTTACGGCGCCGAAAGCTTAGATAGTTGAAGTTGAATTCACTGGTCGCTCTGCCCCAGCGAGACGGGAAGAATTTCGTTCGTATTACACCCTTGGCCGGCGCAATGACTAAGCTTCTACACGTTCTATTGTAAACCGTGGACGAGCCAGCCGTGGCATACATAAAAAAGCGCCAGGCTTGTAAGTATCGCTCCATTCTTCTCATTCCCCTGATGAGTGGTCTGCTCATTGCGCTTACGCGAGGATAAAAGAAGCATTGCCATCCCGTAAACCCCAAGAGGGTGCGTGGGTTTGCCTCGGAGTGAGCATGGCAACACGTGCATGCCCCTAGTTCCCCAACAAGTCCAGTATACCTCTTAGCAGGTCTGCCAGATTATTTCTCTCACTAGCTTGCCCATCATTCGAGGATCCATCATTCGAGGATCCATCATTCGAGGATCCATCATTCGAGGATCCATCATTCGAGGATCCATCATTCGAGGATCCATCATTCGAGGATCCGTCTCCGGCGCCGCCGGCGGTCCCGTTGCCGGCCTTATTGCCGGCTGCATCGCCACCGCTAGTGCCAGTTCCATTACCGTTCTGGTGGCCAGAGCCGGCCCCTACACTAGGTCGACTTGTAGGGCGGAGGCTGACTGGAATGGTCGAGGACGGGAAGTAGCTGAAGGTGGGAATAGTTCCCGTCGCTGCCACGGTGCCCGACGCGGTCGACCGAGTCTTTGATTCCGTTGGAGACGTAGTGGGTTTTCCCGATACTGGCTTACTGCTGCTGGTAGTGCCCGGAGCAAGGCCGCCCCCCAGGTAGACGGTGCTGGAAGGACCAAAGCTGAATGTGGATATCGTCGCCTCGCCGGTTCCCCCCTGTTTCTTAGCGAACCCGCCTTGTTGCTGCTGTCTCTCGGGGATAGCGATGGCGGATACAGCTGCGGCGAAGTTGGAGAGGGAGAAGATGAGGATAAAGGCGAGCATGATTCATGTGGCTGATTCTGCTTCGCGCTGCGCGGGGGATATTCGGGCGGGACGGGTGAGACGGGTGAGACGGGCGAGAAGGGTGAGAGGAGAGTCGGCCAGCCGAGAAGAAAAAGATATCATACACTTAGACTCGAAATGAAAGAGCGTTACGACATTCACTCCCGAGTGTGGTTGGCTCTGTGGACGCTGGGCCGTACCATGATTTATATAAGCAGGCTCCCAAGAGTAACCATCGGCAGCTATGTTTCGACTAGCACAAACCCTGACTCGACTGGACAGATGGGCACGAGAGGCCCGATGCGGTGCCACCTCTGAAGCACAGCACCACTTCCTACTCTGTACCCAGACGGTGATGATTGATATCAGGTGCGACACGGTCGTTGTCGGGAATGAAACTCGCCATGTGTTGTCCCCTGGTTTCAGCCGGGATGTAGCGCTTAGCGTTTCGAAGAGAGAAGAACAACGGCAACCAATTGGCTGGAGGCTGGGGGTTGTGGCCACCTAGTCTACGGCAGTTAAAACTCTGTTAGAAATGAGACGTGCCCGATTACGTACTTAACATAAGGCCAAGATGCTGTCCCGGCGATTTAGCTTCAAGTCTACTAATTGGTACTTCGTAGGTATACCTGGGATACCTAGGTACCTACACTAGTGCACTGGGGGCATGCAGCGCGGGGTGTTGTACGGATGTAAAAGATGTCGACTCAGACATGTACGCTACCAAGGTACATTACCATGCCCACCCACTCCGATTGTCGCAATCCACCTCTAGGTACATTACTTCACACATAAGAGGTACCGAGTAACTTGACAACCTACCTAACCTTTGGCAGGCAATTGAGAAAAGAAGAGTCACCAATTCCTTGTTCCGAGGCACACACAACCGCAAGCCGCACCGCTATCACCGGAATACTGCTCCTCTGCGTGACTCACCTTGGTGTCTGTCTATAAAGGCCTGTCCTTTGACCGTCTATTCATTCTCGGTTCGAGTCTTTGGTATCCCCGTCCGGCGCCTCCCATCTCCCCCTCCCCCTCCTCGGCTGATCCCTCCTCGACTGATCCCCAATTGATCCTCGATTCGACTAGAATTGGCCTTTGTAACCGGACGACAGACACGCGGACGCCTAGAGACGCAACACGATGGAATCTCTGAGACAGGCATTCAGGCGCTGCAAGGCCGAGGACCGGGTACGATAGACATGACATACAACAATAAGCACCGCGAAACATCCCCCTAACACCCCCGTAACACCCGCCGCTACCCCCTCTCCCCTCTCTGCGAACCAGTCGTCGCTGACGAGTTGTACATGCCGCAGGCTGCCCTGGTGACCTATGTCACGGCCGGCTTCCCCAAGCCTGAGCTCATGCCCGGCATCCTGCTGGCCATGGAGAAGGGTGGTGCCGGTACGTAATTCTGAGCCCCCCCTTTTTACCCCCAGGCCCGCCCGGTCGACGCCGTCTGACCTCCCCCGGCACAATAGATGTCATAGAGCTGGGCGTTCCCTTCACAGATCCCATCGCCGATGGTCCCACCATTCAGACCTCCAACACGGTCGCCCTCGCCAATGGTGTCACCATCAAGTCCACCCTCCAGATGGTCAAAGACGCCCGTGCCCAGGGCCTGACCGTCCCTGTGATCTTGATGGGCTACTACAACCCCCTCCTTAGCTACGGCGAGGAGTCTCTGTTGACCGATTGCAAGGTCGCCGGTATCAGCGGCTTCATCGTCTGCGACTTGCCTCCCGAGGAGGCCATCACCTTCCGCAATTTCTGTAGCCGCGGTGGCCTGTCCTATGTCCCTCTAATCGCCCCCGCCACCTCCGACGCCCGAATGAAGCTTCTGTGCGCCCTTGCCGACTCTTTCATCTACGTCGTCTCGCGCCAGGGTGTCACCGGTGCCCTGGGTACCCTGAATGCCAACCTCCCTCAGCTTCTCGAACGCGTCAAGAGGTACAGTGGCGACAAGCCCGCCGCCGTCGGCTTCGGCGTCTCTACGCGCGACCATTTCCAGTCCGTAGCGGCCATCGCCGATGGCGTCGTCATTGGTTCCCAGATTGTCACGATTCTCCAGAACGCCGAGGCTGGCAAGCACGCTGAGGCCGTGCAAGAATACTGCGCCTACGTTACGGGACGGACGGGAGAACCCCGGACCACGCGAGAGATAGGTGTCATAGAGGCTATCGGTGCGGCCAAAGAGCCCAGCGGCGAGTCCGTCACCGTAAATGGCGCGATTACCGAAGAGGACGATGCCGCGCTAGTCGCTCAACTCGCCGCCCTCCACGGTATAATACCTGAGCGATTTGGTGAATTCGGCGGGCAGTACGTCCCCGAATCGCTCATGGATTGCCTGTCGCAACTCGAAGAAGGCTTCAACGCCATAAAAGACGATCCCAAATTCTGGGACGAATACAGATCGTACTATCCATGGATAGGACGGCCCGGTCACCTACAGTATGCCGAGCGGTTGACCGAATACGCGGGAGGTGCCAAGATCTGGTTGAAGAGAGAGGATCTAAACCATACCGGTTCCCACAAGATCAACAATGCCCTAGGTCAGCTGCTCCTCGCAAGAAGATTGGGTAAAACTAAGATTATTGCCGAGACGGGTGCGGGGCAACATGGCGTAGCTACGGCTACGGTCTGTGCCAAATTTGGCATGGAATGCACCGTCTTCATGGGAGCTGTGAGTTGCCTTGCTTCCATTGTTTCCTATCATATCCCACCATCCTTCACCACTGACAGCCGTGGCAGGAAGACGTACGACGACAGGCGCTCAACGTGTTCCGCATGCGACTACTCGGCGCCAAAGTCATTTCCGTGGAATGCGGTAGCAAGACGCTTCGAGATGCCGTCAACGAAGCTCTGAGAGCCTGGGTCGTGCGCCTCGAAGACACGCATTACATCATCGGCTCGGCTATCGGCCCTCACCCTTTCCCGACCATTGTCAGGACGTTTCAGTCCGTGATTGGCGACGAGACGAAAGCGCAAATGCTGGAGAAGCGCGGGAAGCTTCCCGACGCCGTGGTCGCCTGCGTCGGAGGCGGCAGTAACGCTGTTGGCATGTTCGCCCCATTCGCGAATGACCTTAGCGTCAAGTTACTCGGTGTCGAAGCTGGTGGTGACGGCGTTCATACCACGCGTCACTCGGCGACCCTTACAGCGGGTTCCAAGGGCGTCTTACACGGTGTCCGGACCTACGTTCTCCAGAACGAGCACGGCCAGATCACCGACACACACTCGGTGTCGGCAGGCCTTGATTACCCCGGTGTGGGGCCAGAACTGTCGTCCTGGAAGGATAACCAGCGAGCCAAGTTCGTGGCGGCCACAGACGCCGAGGCCTTCCAAGGCTTCAGGCTCATGAGCGAGCTCGAGGGTATCATTCCGGCGCTCGAGTCGGCGCACGGCATCTATGGCGCCATCGAGCTGGCCAAGACGATGACTAAAGACGAGGATCTCGTCATCTGTCTCAGCGGTCGCGGCGACAAGGATGTGCAGAGTGTGGCGGATGAGCTGCCCAATCTTGGTCCCCAGATCGGATGGGACCTCCGGTTTTAAGGAGGATAAAAATGCGTTAGGTCTGTATGGGATGGTGGATGAATTGTTTACGAGAGCATGGTGGAATGCAGACGGAGTCGGCGCATTTGAGCCAGAACAAAATAATGGTTAAGATTATATGGTGTACAAAGACGAAGGATTTTGTTATCTAGGTATCTGGTGCATGGTCGTCCGGTCACCATCAAGGCAATGGTATCATTTTTTCAAGAAATTGTTTCCGTTGACCCTTGATTACGGTTCCAATCCAGGCCAATCAGCCAGGATACGAGCACGGTGGTGCGTGTCGTCGAACCTCACGCCCCCAATGGAGGGAGACGACTCCTGGTTCGGTGCTCACTTTTGGAACCACCACGGGCTGTCCCCACACTAGCCTTGTCCGATCCTCGTAGATGCTCGCATGGTCGACTTATTATAGTCTCTGGGCCTGACGGGCTCCGTGCGGGGCTCCATGCGGGGCTCCTTCGACGGCCGCCAGATCTTCAGCGTCCGCAGCGGGCTGACCAATCGTAAAGACGTCCTCTCGCGCCAGCATGGCATCTACCTCGTCCAGCACAGCGCCCGGGTCCAGGCCCTCGGCCGTCAGCTCGTCGGGAAATGGATCGGTGGCACCGACGTCCTTCGGCAGGAGGCCGAGGGCGGCACGCTCTGTCGCGAAGCGGGCGCGCACGGCGTCGGTCTGCATGATCTTCCAGCGCAGGGCCCAGCCGGCGGGGCCGAGCTCCTTTATGCGCTTGGCCTTGGGGCCGAGCAGGTACTCGTCGATGCCGCCGAGGCGGTCGATGGTGGCCAGGACGCTGGCGGTCATGCGGGTGCGCACGAAGGCGCCGAGGGCGGGCGACCACAGGCGCCGGGTGTGGCGGTTCGGCAGCCAGGTGGTCCGCGACTTGTTCTTGTACTTGGCGGCCACGACGTTGCCGAAGCGGATCTTGCTCCGGCCGTACAGGCCCTCGTTGCGCTGCTTGTAGGTGTAGAAGCGGCCGTAGGGGTAGTCGGGGACCTGGTCGGCGGGCACGGTGCGGTGGGAGGGCGTCTGGCGGGCCAGAGGGGCAGATGTGCTGAGGGCGCGGGCGCGGATCGGGGCGGAGAGGAAGGTCGAGGTCGAGGACGAAGCGAGGGCGAGTGGGCGCAGGCACCACGATGGTGCTATGGCCGGCTGTGGCATTATCTTGCTGGGGTTTATATTTTATATATATTTTAGAGGGAGTTTCGGGGAGGCGGCTTTGGGGAGGGAGGCGGGGACGTGGCCTCGAAAGAGGAAAGTAGGAACAACGAGGCTTCTCTCTACAATTGTTTGTTGGAGGAAAACCCTCTTGCTGACGAGGGGGTGGCGGATTGATGGGGATTCATGGACACTGATTGACTTGTAGGTTGTAGGTAGGTAAGTTGTAGAGTATCTGGATAAGGGCCTTTCCGTGTCTGCACTACCTAAGGTACATAAGGTACATGGTAGGTCAGGCCGGTTACCTTTTCAAGTATGAAGTATGCAGGTACTTTGTACTTTGCATCTAAGCACTTATCGATGAATCTACACGGGTTTCAATGGTGATATCCACATCCAGAGCTTTGGCCATTTGCCGAGCGAATGGCAACCCGAGAGGCTTATCAGGTGACAGCGCTCCGATTTCGCGTGGCCAGTTCCGTGATCGCCCCATTTTTCTTATCACTCCTCTTATCACTCCTATTGTCACTCCTATTATCACGCCTACCTATTATAGCTCCCTACATTATTTTGGGCTTCATAACCCAAACTGTCTAGCCTGAGTGACGATATCAGTCCAGGCGGGTGCCTACCTAGTGTAGTCAGTACGACATATCTCTCCCTCTCTCTCTGCGTTGTCAATATGCTACCGCCAATAGACGACAACGTGCTGCAAAGCAATCCACGATTCGAGAAGCTCTACAACACCATCACCACATCGATACTCAACCCAGACGGCTCTACTAAGATCGACCCGCCCGCCAGACAGCGCGATGCCGTGCGCCAGGTATGCCATCCTCCTCCTGCGGACCATTCCCCATACATACATCGTACCTCGTGCGTCGTATCGCCGCTCGGTCTCGCGTCGCATCGTTGGACGAGATGTGCGTTAGATGAGATGTGCGTCGGATGTTGGACCACACGCCGCCGTAGGACTTGTGCTGATCGTACCAGGAACTCAAGGCATATCGCCTAAAGGAGGCAAGAGTCCAGCTCCTGCGCGCCGCCATCGCGACTGCCATTCCACACCACCACCAACAACAACAATCACCACCACCACCACCACGGCTAGGCCAGCAAGAAGAGGAGGCGGCGGCGGCGGCGGAGGAGGAGCAGCAGCAGCAGCAACGGCAGAAGCGCGGCCAGTACCAACACACACGCACCAAGTCCCGACCCCAGCCGCAGGCTCCCTCGCTACCGCCGGACCTGGCCGAGCTCCTAATCCTCCTCCCGCCCTTCCTAAACAACGCCTCGGCCTTCCCACCCTCATCCGTAACCCTTCTCCTCGCCAGCCCTCCCTTCACCTCTCTCCCCACTCTGTTCCCGCAGTTCGTCGACGTCGTATCCGCCCGTCTCACCGCACAGGCGAAGGCCCTCGCCCGCGTGCTGAGCCCCACCACAAATCCATCCTACGTCCACCGCGTCATCCCGTCCCTGCCTCTGATAGCGAGTACGCTCACCGCCGACCTCGCCACTTCCAGGTCGAAGCTCTCCCGCGCGCGGCTGGCCACCGCGACGGCCTTGACGCGGCACCTGCAGCAGCATACGGAGGCGCTGGCTGTCCTCCTCCGCGCCCTCGAGGCGAAGCACGGCCCCGTCTCCACCTCGTGCGAGCTGCGCGCCGTGGAGGCGCGTCAGGGAGCCCAGGCGCGGGCCCTCGCGTCCGAGGCCCTCCTCTGGGAGACGCGACGGCAGGCCTATCCGCCCGAGGCGCGGGCCGCGCTGGCGAGCTACCGACAGCATCTGCGTGATGCCGGCCGCCGGCTCGAGGACGGCGCGCGCGTGCGCGAGGCCGAGCTCGCCGACTACGGCGTCGTCGACAGCGGCAGACGCGATAGCCGTCTGCCGGGAAGGGAGAGGCGGGCAACGTTGACGGTGGACAAGAACAAGGAGCGCACGATGCGAGAGATGGCGCGCCTGTGGCGAGAGATGGAGACGAGACTAAGGGAGATACGGTGTGATCTGAACCGCCTGCGATGAGGCGAACCCGGCTGCCCCGAGTACTGCGCTGCAGGGCCGCCCCCCCATCCTACATTATCAAATAGCCTAACTAATGTCATGGCCAGTGGTCGGTAGGTATTTAGGCGTTGTGGCCCGTCTTGGTGCATAAAGCCGAGGATGATGACACGAAAGCGAGCGCCCAGGCTGCTTGCTCACAAACCGACGGATGATAGCTACAAGGAGCTTTCCTTACGTCGTTCTAACCCTGGCTTCGAGACGGAGCTTGTGAACGATGGATTAGAAACATGCAGGCGGGTTTGAGGTGTTTACTATATTCATTGATCGGTCAATGGATAATCCGCCATCTTTTTCTATCAACCAGGCGAACTCTTTCCCTCTCTATCCATCTAGTTAAGGTATTCGGAATAGGGAGAAGAACAAAAAGAAAAGTACCTGGTACAAGATGCAGGGAATAGAAGAGGCCTGCCGTGGTGCAGCGCCACTGTAAAGACACCAAAGTGCCGTTGAACCGTGGCAGAACATTGCATAGTCAGTCCAATTTTATGACCCCTTCTCCCCCTTCATGACATGACAACAGAGAGATTAGAGAGAGAAAAATGGCAACGCCTCCGTAAACCCGTGAAACTCGTACATAAAGCGGTTCGTTTCATTCGTTTCTGTTCTTCCAAGCGCAGCAAAGCACGTCTCGGGCACTCCTCTTAACCCTTGACCTTGTAGATGGCCTCGGCGAGGCGGCCGACGTTGCCTGTCGTAATGCCAGCGACGCTGATGCGGCCGTCCTTGGTAGCGTAGACGCTGTGCTCCTTGGCTAGTGTTTCCATGGCGGCGGCGTCGAGGCCCGTGTAGGCGAACATACCGATCTGCGAGGTGATGTGGCTCCAGTCGTGGCTGCTGCCCAGTTTCTCGAGGTTGTCCTTGAGCAGGGCGCGCATGGTGATGATGCGATCGGCCATGTCCTTGACCTCGCCCAGCCACTGCCCGTACAGGGCGGGCGTGTTGAGGATCTCCGAGGCGATGCGGGCGCCGTGCACCGGGGGGTTCGAGTAGAGGGGCCGCACAAGAATCTTGACCTGCGAGTCGATGCGCTTCTTCTCCTCGGCGGAGGCGCCGACGATGGAGAACGCGCCTACACGCTCGCCGTAGAGACCCTGCGTGGCGACGGCGCTTTAGCCATCCTCGCGCTTCTCGCCGTCGTGGGGGGTGTGCTGGAAGAGGAAGTGGAAGGGGGAAGGCGGAGACGTACCATATTCTTGGCGAAGCTCTGGGCCAGGCAGACGTTGTGGCCCTCGTCGATGAAATGGCGCAGGGCGAAGGCGTCCTTGTCAGTGTCGCCGCTGGCAAAACCCTGGTAGGCCATGTCGAAGAAGGCGAAGTGGCCCCGGCCCTTGACGGCCTGGCTGATCTCCCTCCACTGCTCTTGGGTAGGGTCGACGCCGGTGGGGTTGTGGGCGCAGGCGTGGAACAAGAAGGCGCTGCCCTCGGGGGCGGCCTTGATGTCGGCGAGCATGCCGGCGAAGTCGAGGCCGATGGTATTCTTGTCGTAGTAGCGGTACTGCTGGACCTTGAGGCCGGCATCGTTGAAGACGGCCTTGTGATTGGCCCACGAGGGATTGGGGATGTAGATGGTCTTGTCGCCGGGGTAGAAGCGCTCGAGGAAGGCGGCGCCGATGCGCAGGGCGCCGGTGCCGGATATGGACTGGGTGATGGCGAGGCGGTCGAGGGCGGACGAGTCCTTGCCGTAGGCGAGAAGGGCGGCGGCCTTGGTGAACTCGGGAACACCGGTGATGCCGGCGTACTCCTTGTTCAGCTTGGCGGCGATGACCTTCTCCTCGGCGGTCCGGACCGAAGGGAGGACGTAGGGCTTACCCTTGTCGTCACGATAAGCACCGACACCTGCAGGCACGTTACCAGATGAGGACATGTCCCTGTATTCCCCCTCTTCCCCTTCTCCTTCTCTGACGTCCGAGTAGCAGGGGCAGAGCAGGAGCAGACGTACCGAGGTTGATCTTCTTGTCGAAGCTGTCGGCCTTGAAGGCTTCAGTGATACCTGGTGATCCATGCATGAGTTCTATATCCCACATGTCTCCATTTTCACGACCGAGGTGGCAGACGGATCAATTGGCCAGACGAGACGAGACGGCGCGGACAAGACATACCGAGGATGGCCTGGATTGAGCAAGGAACATGTCGTGTCAGCAATCGAGTTCCAGGCACAGACACGGGTCTAGCCTCAGCCTCGGCCTCAGCCTCGATGGGCGTGTGTCGAGGCTTCGGCGGGACGTGCGGTGGATCGAACTCACATCCTAAAAAGCCCGCAAACGAGCGCGATGAGATTAGCCAGGTTGTCTCTGCTGTCTCTGTTCCCGCCATGTCACCATCGTCGACGTACCGGCGGACCCTGGGGGACGTTGGCCCAGGTGGAGCCAGCTCTGGCAGCTTGGAAGCCGAAGACGGCCGACGCTCGACGAAGCGCTCCGGCTGGACGGGAGACGTTACGTAGCGTAGAGAGCATCGTGGTCACGGGCGAGTCGTGTGGGCTTCGTAAGGTAGGCAGGTAGTTACTCTTTCAGGAAGAGGAGATGGGAGAAGGAAGGAAAGAACAGAAGAACCAGAAAAACAAAAAAAAAGAGGAACAGAGGAAAGAGGACGAGGGGTGATGTGATAGAGTGCCCAGTGAGTGAGTACCTGCATGTAGTAATGAGGGATATATAGTACCTATTATAGGACTCGATTCATTTATGGACAGTTCGTTTTCGGATTTATTTATTTATTCGTTTATTTAATTACATAATTCGACTACAAGATATAATACATGTACAAAGCGACTACATAGGTAGTATAACATTGAATTACTTAATTCATGCAGCAAATTTGACAGCGGAAATACAGGTATGTACCTATAATACCTACTTGTAGTAAGGTAGTATCAGGAAAGAGTTACATATCCGACACATGCGGACCTGAACCTTACCTAGGTACGTACCTACATACATCTTTACACCCCACCGAACTGACGTAGGTGCTATCAATGGCCACAACAACAAAGCGTAGACACACACATCACGTCGCTATTCCCCCAACAACATAAGCAATCCGTCAACAAAACAACTTCAAGATAAGGTACCTAGTATCTACCTGGTAGTATCTCACCCACCTCTCCCGGGTCAACAACTCCGATCACGCTGCCGAGCGCTTTTCCCGGCCAAGGGCATCGACCATAATGGCCACCCGGATAACGCGCTCCATACGCCCCCTCTCGAAGCCCTTCTCTCACCCCGTCTCTCACCCCGTCTCTCACCCCTTCTCTTACCTCGGCCCTTCGCCCGCCACCAGCACAAGCCGAGCCCTCCGCCGCTCATCATCGACCTTCTCGTCCGGCCCCTCCCCCTCCCCCCCGCGTCTCCCGCCACACGAACAAGCCGAGTTCGAACGCCTGCAGCGCACCGCCAACACGCAAGCCGGTTTCACCGCCACCTCGTCCCCCGACGTGTCTTCCGGAGCCCCTACAACCTCTACGGCCGCCACAGCCGCCACAACCTCCGCCAGCGCCCTGGGCCCTCAAGCCTCGTCGTCCGCAAAGGATACCGTAGGGGCGGAACCAGCCGCCACATCCACATCCACGCCCACGCCCACGCCCCTCCGCAAGGGCGCTCCGCCCGATTTCGAGGGCGACGTGAACCCGCGCACCGGCGAGATCGGAGGGCCCAAGAACGAGCCGCTGCGCTGGGGTGCCGGGGGGGACTACAGCTTCAATGGCCGGGTGACGGATTTCTAGTGGGCAGAGCCCCCCCCCCCCCCCCCCCCCCCCCCCCCGGGGGGGGGGGGGGGGGGGGCTACGGCGCGAGCTGGGCCAGTCATGTCGGGCCGTACGTCTCTCAGTCGGCGTTGGCTCAAATCTGCGGGCCTGGCATTCCGAGGACCAGTTGAACCGTATATATATATTTCGTGTGTCTGCATGTGCGTGTGTGTGTGTATATATATACTTCGAATTCAAATTTGTAAACCGTCAGCGCCTCGAACTCCAGGCGTCGGGCACAATACACTCGTATCGTAGAAGAGCTGGATAAGTCTTCGATGCACTTCTACGCCGAGCTGCGTTATATTGGAAAGCTAGTACTAGTATTGAGGTATCGTTGCGAAGCAGCCCAAGCGTAAACAAACCGGTGGCGAAACCAGATATGGAGGCACCCATCCTTATCTATCCGAGCCGTGGCACCTTGTCCGTTATAGAGTGCTACATAGAGACAAAAACGACCGCTTAATCTCGTTCTGCCCAGCGCCCCTCTCAACGCAAACCATGCTTCGCCTTAGGCAGACGCTTCAGTCTGCTCTTGCCATGGTCTCGCCGAGCGCTTCGGCAGGGCGCTCTTCTATCCTCCGCACGCTGCCCTCGCCCTGACCGCCTTTCTTCCCCATCTCCTCACCGGGATCACCAGACGTATTCGCTGCCGGCATTGTCTCGGTCGAGGGGACAGGGATAGGGGTAGTCGCGGGGTGGTTTTCCTTATTGTCTTCTCTGTTGCGCCGGCTCGACTGTCCGCCTTTGGTCTCACCCTGTTCGCTTACCGTCGCCTTACTGAACACTTCCTTTCCTCCCAGGTCTACGACCTGGCTGCGGTTCACTTCGCTCATGGCTTTTCGAATCCGTTCCCTGCGTGCCTTGCCACGCAGCCGGCTCTGGGGCGCTGCCCCGTCCACCCAACGCACGCTCAGAATCATAAAGCTGACGCCGTCGTGTATCGATTTCCGACCATTATAGACGCCACCAAACTCGCGGCTTTGTATACCGTAGCGCGTAGAACTCGCGTACCTCTCCAGCGGCGGGAGAATAAGCAACGTTACATGTAGATCGCGATCAGCCGGGACCTGAATGGGACCAGATGCTGGGACCGAGTCGAGTACTTCCAAGTGCTGCTCGGCCGGTAAGATGCGCTGCTTGGACTTGGACGCCGGTTTTTGAAGCTCCAGTAAATCTACGTCCACGTCGCTCGCCCATTCTCCGCGAATCCAGCCAGCGTGAATGCATGCTGCGACCACGTCCGAGTCATCGGTGTAGACATCCGTGCCCCACACCGCTCGGCGAGCGGTAATCTCTTCCCGGGCTGACGGGGTCAGGTGGAGGCGTGGTATTTTGACAGTGAGAGACGAATTCTCGTTATCTTTGATCCTATCCATCGGCAAAGGTCTGGGCGTGGTGGAATAGCCAAACTTGCTGTACGAGGAGTCTAGTTTGGCGGGCCTTAAGATGACGCTGTACACAATATCCCCCAGGTGCTTGCGAGGGCGGTCAGAAACACTGTCCAGGACCGCCTGTGATGAGACTTTCTGTGCCGGCCTTGAAATTATGGGGAGGCCGGGGACAGGTGGTTTAGTGGAGGAGCTGGGGTTCGACCTGGGTGGTGCGTGATGGTGGTGATGATGATGGTGATGGTGCGTGAAAGCGTACTCCCTGCTCGCAGGCGAGGGGATTGGCGTCGTCGATTTGAGGTTCTTGAGGTGGCCCGCCACCCCTTGCGGTGGCGAGGCTGGCCGCTCAGGTACGTGGTGGTGGTGGTGGTGACTACCAGTCCCTGGATTAGTAAATCGGGGCACGATGCTGGATGGAAGTGGTGAGACATACTGGTGGTGATGATGGTGAGCATGTGTTTTGGCGCGTTTGGCTTTACCAACGGGTGTCGCTCGACCATTACTATCATCGTCGCCCTTCCCGTCTTCATCTTTAGGCTTCCCGCGTTTCCTTCGCGGTTTCGCGGGGACCTCGCTAGCCGGTTCTTGATGGGGAGCCTCAGCATCATCACGCCTAAGGTTTGGGTTCGAGAAAGGGATTTGGGCGCCCGACGGCCCTGGACTAGAGACGCCAATACCACGTACGCCACTCCCAATACCAGAAAACATGCGACCAAATTCACTCTTGATTCCTGGTTCTCCCGCTGGCCCTTGTGACATGGGCTGGGCTCCCTGAACCGCCTGTGGCAGTGGTGACACTCGTCCCTTGCGATTAATTTCCTGCACTCCCAATAGTCCCCTTTGAGGTCCTGCATAGGAGGGGCCGTCATCGACAGGTCGGGGTCGCCCGGCTTCGAAAGCACTAGTACCGGGGCCCCCACTGTATGCAACCGACGGAGGGGGCGGGCCCTCTTCACCGGGTCGAATGCCTGGCGGTACTCCACGCTGTTGCTGCTGCTGCTGCTGCTGCTGCTGCTGCTGAGTATGTGGTGGTGCGAATCGAATTCTATCCGGCGATTCAAACGGATGGCCTGGGGGGGTACCATGATGGAGCGGTTGACTAGTAGGCGGGAATCGGTCGGGTGGTGGTGGGTGTGCGTAGGCAGCATGGCTACCGTAGGGGGGTCCAATCGTCGCTGGGGATTCTCCTACTCGATGGCCCGCATAATTCTGACTATATACATCTCTTGAGTGTTGGTCATATCCAGGACGTTGTTGCCAGGTATACGGATCACGAGGATCACGAGGATCAGGCCGACCATAATGTGGCGGCGGTTGCCGGGACAGGGGTTGGGCCGCGTGCTCCCCGGCGTGCTGCCCAGGTGGGTTTGTTGGATCCGACGATGTCCGCTCCCGGTGCACCCGATGTATCTCGGCCTCGCGGTCTCTCTCCCTTTCCCTTTCCCTTTCCCGTCGTTCTCGCTCCCTGAACTCTGCCTCCCTGAATTCTGCCTCCCTACTCATGTGGTCTCTGTAGTCCCGCTCTCGCTCTGCTGCTAGGCGATGGTCGTCGTAGGGCATGGGACGGTGCGGGCCCCGCTCAGGATTATACTCTACCACGCTCGGCCGTCGTTCCTCGCGTGGCGCATACATGGGATCGCCTTGTAGCGGTGGTGGGCCGCGGCTCATATCTGCGGGCCTCGGAGCCACACCATGGTACGAGCGTGGCTGACTACTAGGTCGAGGAGGCAAGCTGGCGGCGCTTACACGACCCACGGGTTCCCTCCTATTGTCATCGCCAGATTCCATAGGTGGAGGTCTTTGCTGGTAAGCCTGAGGCGTGCTATACCTAGCCATTTCGGGAGTACCATAGACGCCGCCAGGGGGGGAGCCCGCAGCACTACCCCTGTGGTCACGGGCATCGAACGGCGGTCGTCCCGGGTCAGGCGTCTGTGGACGGCGATGGCGAAAGGGACTGTAGTCGGCAGAATTATGCATCCGTGGTGACGCATGAACGGAACTAGCGTACGCGGGACCTGCAACAGCAGAGGTGGTAGCAGGAGGTGGATAAGGCGGCGGTGCGTGGCCAGGTGTGGGCTCGCGAGTGGTAGGCGGGGGGCCGCCAAGCATGGAAGAGATGGACATGCTCCCACCCGTGTTGGCAGTTCTGGCTATGGAGTTGAGCGCAGGTAGTTCTCGTGCTGAAGGAAAGGCGCTAGGGTGGCCGAGATTTACGGGAGGCGGACGGTGAGCGGCGGGCGGGCCGCCGTAGGGCCCCATCTGGTGCGGCGGCGGCTGCTGGTGCGCCTGTTGCTGTTGTTGCTGCTGCTGCTGCTGAGGGAGCGCGTGCTGAGCGTGCTGCTGGGACGGCTGGGACGGCGAGGGCGGCAGCATGGTGCGATGGGCGGGAGCATTGTTGACAGACGAAGAGCTGTGGTGACGGGCGTGGGCCTGGACGGGATGGGAGGATGGCTCGGCACTGTAAGGGGGATGCGGCCGCGGCTGAGAGTGGGAGGAATAGAAGGGGTTCGCGTCCGAGGGCCGTCGCGAGTGGTGTTCGGAGTATGTGGGCGCTGGGCTCGTGCTGGCGGGAGCGGGACGCGGAGGGTAGGACGACGATGACGAAGCAGCAACCGTCATCGACGCCGAGGAGCCAGGCGTCGGCGCAAAGGGCGAACGTGTAAAGGAGGGTGAGGCCGCATTGTTACGAGCGAAGGGGATCTGTGGTGGTATTCTCGGTTCCATGGTGAGCGTGGCTGAGAAGGCTATCTGCCTGTCTCTGTCACTCTCTCTCTCTCTCTTTCTGTTTCTGTCTGTCACTCTCTGGCTGTCACTGTCTCTTTCTGGATGTCACCCTCTGTCTCTCTCTGTGTGACTGTTTGCCTGCTTGTTTGCTTGTTTCCCTCTCTCTGTCTCCCTCTCTCCTCTCCTCCTGTTCGATGTCGGAAACTAGCACGCTTGGTTCCGTTCCTATTCCCGAAGCCGAAGACGAGCAATCTGTGCCAGGCGTCTAGGACGGGCGTAAACCGGTGTCGGGTCGCTTTTGGAGTAGTACTCGGTACCAGATGGTAGGTACAGAGAGAACGGTTCGGGGATGGAATACGTTCGGTGTCTGTCGGCAATCGTTCTCTTGGGCGACATGATACGCAGTGATGTAGGCTATGCACGAGAACAAAGACGGTGCCAAGAGTCAAGTCAACACGTCCACAATCTACTTCCAGGTCTACTTCCACATTCGCGTTCACGGACCATATCAGGACGAGAAGGAGGAGGAGCCGGCGGAGGAGGAGCTACGGTGGCTACAGGAGCTCAGCTTCTCTTGTTGGCGTATTCGGCATCTGACATGCAAACAACCAGCCGCAACAGGGAACGAGAGGTTGGGGTATCGGTGTGGCAAGCATGGGACGGACACTAGGTAGGGTTGTAGGTAGTTGATAAGTACCTAAGGTATCGGTTTAAGGAAGCATAAGAAATTGTGACGAGGGAAAAAAAATACTGGGAAGCGGACAACCAGGGCTTAGGCCCGAGGTCAGGCAGGGGCGGTTGGGATGTTCCAGGTATGCATGTTCCATGTTTATGTGTCTGTTGGCGGTCTGTTCTAAGGTTAGGTGCGGAGTGAAGAAACCCCTGTACGAAGTAAGTAGTGGTAGGTACCTCTAGGTAGCGTATACAGGTAGTACCTAGAAGACCCACACACAGTATGCACGTGGTGTGGACCCTACATGGACCTTGCCTTAGGTACCCGTATAAGTACCTAGGTAGGTTAGGTACATTGTATGTAGGTACTTTAGGTACTCAAGTACATATTCAATCCAAGCCGGGAGCCTTATTGCTGTTCTCCAACACCACCCAATTGAGGTAGGTAGTAGTATAAGGTAAAATATAAAGGAATATTTATCTACTTTAAAAGGACTTCATGATAATTCATTCTTCACTGCATAATAGAGCAATTTTTTAATACAAAATCCCCTAAATTTACTACAACAAGATAACTAAATAATAAAACAAGCGAAACAAGGTACTAGATTAAAAAAAAATCTTCTTATTTTCTCGGCGTTAAATAAGTTATCCAGTCCCATTGTTCCTTTGAAGAACGTGAGAGCTATCAGGTTATCCGGCGCGGTAGTAATTCCCATCTCGGTTAGATGTTTGTATACCGGTCCCTTCCCATGCAAAAGGAGAACGTGGGCACTAATGAGGTAGGTGCACTACCTACTTTGTATATATAATGTTATACCTACCTCCTAGATATATCCCCGGGCCAGTGCTGTTCGCAAACGAGTGTGATAGGTATTGGAAGGCCATCAACGAGCGTATACTGCTGATTTCGTTGCTCATCACGAGCGCCTCTGCCTTGTCTCTCGCTTTTTCCGTCACCGTCGGACCCGAGAGCATGTTGTCTCGCCTTTCGTGGTCGCCATGGTTGGCTCTGATGACCACCGTGGTGGGATTGGAGGCTGATCCCGGGACTCGGACTCATGGTGATGCTGGTATCGATCTCGGATGGTATCCGCCTACCAACACGTCTATTAATAACCTCACCACTGCTTTGCACGGTGCCGGCGTTTATGGATTTATATTCAATACTTCGCACACGCCGGCTTCGCGCTACGGAACCTATAACTGGTGTAATATGCCCCATGTGCGGAGGACCGAGTACGTGCGAGCGGCGCCGGGATACGAGTTGAAATATGTGGAGGTGGTAAGTTCTATTTTTATCTTTTTTGGAACATCTCTCCGGGAAAGAAGTCGGCACCTTCTGGCATTTGTCTACTTCTCTTCCCCGTACTACACTGCAGCTTCGCTTTGCGACATCTACGGGCAGATCAGATAAACTGCTCAAGAGAGGACCATAATATGCAGAACGCTAAATACTCAAGTACGCTGCTAGATCCAACGACACCACAAACGAACCCCCTACGCCAGCAACGCCTTTCCAGTGGAGCCGTACCACTGGAATTGCGACGATCAGGGGCTATACTATTACGGCGCGCCCTTTGGAGGTGACCACCGGCGCCCAGCCGCGGGCTTCTGGAAGGGCTTGATCTCGCCCGCGAACCCGTTTCTGCCAAGCGGGTGGATCGGGACGTGCCAGTTCCCGCAGATCACTGCGCCGGGCCTCGACGACGCGTATGTGCATGGTCAGGATCTGTACGGCGTGTACCATGACCTCCTCGGCTTCCTCCCGGCCCGCACCCACGACTGGAGGAGTAAAGTCGTATACCGTGTGACGCAAAACGTCATTACGAGCCAGGTTGCAGGCATGCTGATAAGTGGGACATGGGGAACCACCGATTCAATCCCGCTGCTTATCGAGTCCGCGGGCATTGATAGTCTTGAGCCGCAGTACACCTGCTCCGTCGGGAGCAACCTGTTCAATGCGATCAAATCATCCGCGGATCCCTCGTGGAAAGCCCATCTCGACGGCGCCGCTGACGTGTATCGTGTGCTCGACGATATCTCCGGTGTGCCGCCCACCGACGCAGGTTTCCACGCGAGCTTCGATCATTATTTTGACAACCTATCCGCGCGGCAGTGCCATGCCAAACCGCTGCCTTGTAAACTTAGGTCCGCCACCGCCACCTCGACATCGTCACCATGCGTCGGCCAGACTCTCGCAGACACTGTCTATCGCTTGGGGCAGTGGGAGTATTCCCACATATATCGGGGTGCACCCCAATCTCTCGGGGCGTCCGCGGCGTCGTATGGCGTGTGGATCGCCGAGCTGGCAGCGCATCTACGTGCCGTGGTCGGCGGGGAAAGGGCGCCGTTGTATTTCCACAACGTGGCCCATGATGGGTCTGTGAGCCGGTTGTTGAGCATCCTGCAGATCGACATCATGGTGTGGCCTGGTATGGGCAGTGAGGTCGTGTTCGAGCTGTATAAACGGTCACGTCCGGCTACGCACGGGAGACCGAGTCGCAGCGGACACTACGTGCGGGTGCTCTTTGGCGGGCGAGTGCTCCGGTCTTCAAACCCGAGTCTCGGTACCATGGATATGCTGCCGGTAGAGAGTTTGTTGGCGTATTTTGATGGATTGGTGGGTAGGGATGCTGGGTTGGTGGTGGGGAAGTGCAATGGCACCGTCAAGACGTAGCCGGCGGCCGGCGGCGAGCATGGTGCTATAATCCGACCGAGATGGTGGTTGTAGTCGTTTTAGCGGTGAATAAAAATGACAATCTTCCAATGAGCCATCGCGAGATGATCATTGCTCATTGCTATATGCAACCAATTGTTGTTTAATATCTCGCTCGATGTCGTCCCATCGACCCGTCTGCATGGCGTCTAGCTTTCTCAATTTCGTGAGCCAAAAGATTGGGTCACTATCTTCGCTTCCCCCCCTAGCACCGTGATGTAACTTGCGTAGCGCGAACGTGTACTCGAGAAGGGCCTCGTAGGGCCACTTGATGCCTGGGAAATCCGGAAGCAGGTCTTTGATAAACGCAGCCTCCTCTTCAAGGTAGGAGATCCTCTGCTCGACCTTTAAATTAGGTGCCACGGTAGGTCCAGCTTCGGTGCCGACAACCTGCGACATGAGGTACCGGTGATAGTACCACAGGCTTTGATCTTCGGGTCCAACATTGAGGGCCTCTTGTACCCAGTGCAGTTCGGTTGCGAGAAACGTGGCGCGGGATTCGTCGTCGACGCCGCGTTCGTCGAGGACACGCAGCATTAGGCGACTGCGATTGTGCCAAGCCGAGAAGTTTGATAGGTCGTCCTTAATCATCTTGGTAGTATAGGCGAACTCGTCCTCGACGAGGCTTCGCCCGAGGAGGGCGGCACTCTCGAGCCTCGCGACCAGGTAACGTCGGTAACCCCAAGCGTGGAAGTTGCGGCGATCCTTGGTGAGCATCTTGGAGGCGAGAGCCAGCTCGGCCTCCCAGACCTTGCTGGCGACCCATCTCGGGAGGCGGAGGATGGCCTGTTCTAGAAGCCACTTCCGATACTTCCAGATCCAGTAGCATTTAGGGAACTCGAGGAGTAGCGGGACGGTGAAGGCGAGCTCGGACTGCAGAACACCGACGTCAGCGCTTGGGCCGGGTTCGCACTCGACGAGGTTGGCCGTAGTCCCACCGTTCCCAGCTGTCGGGGAAGCCTGGCGCGGCGGGATCGCGGCCGAAGAAGAGGGCTTCGACAATAAGCCAGAGGTTAGACAGCGGCGACGGACGTTCCATATCGTGTAGTACTCGGGGTTGAGGCGGAGGAGCTTGGACGTCAGCGCGAAGAGGGCGGGGTCGTCGTAGGCGCTGCGAGACGTCTTATCGCGGATGGCATCCTCGAGCTCCCGGTATCTCTCGATCTTGTCGAGATCTTGTCGGCGCTGGTCCTCGGTCCGGGTAGTCCGGGGGACTCGGGCTATGCCGTGCTAGGAGAGGGGGGGTGAGTGATGCTGCAACGTGTAGAATTCGTTCCAGGATAATCGAGTAGGAGAGGGTAGGAGGATGGGGGAGTGCGCATACATTATCCATGCTAGTTGTGCGTTCGACTTTTCCCACAGCACCCGTTATGCGTCTTGGTTGTTGGTTGTGAAGAGAGAGACTGAAGAGAGAGACGGAGGAAAGAGATGCGTTGGCTTCAGACCGAATGATGCTGCCTACATATGTACTAAGCTACTTCATACTACCTTGGTTAGCCTATTAAAAAAGAAGCGCTAATGATTTGGTACATGTACCTAAGGTGCGCACACCTAGGTACCTAAGGTACTCTACACCATGCTGCTTGAGAAGGAATATACACAGAGCTAACGACCTCCAGGAAGCAATGTTGATATATATAGTACATATACAAAGTAAGTTGGTTATACATAAGTATACTATAATTAAACAATCCATATTTTATACATTATAACAAATTTCCTAATTAACTATATTTCATTTGATTTGCGTGTTTTATTTTTAACAGGTTGTAATTATAACAACAATTAATTAATACCTAGTCTGGCCGAGTATGTCGATAATAGGCAAAGTAAGAGAGAGCGACACCAGACCAGACTAGCTGGCAACTTCGGTCAACCCAAATAAGTATTCAAACCCCCGCCTACCTTAACATTGCACCTCCCTCTCTGCTCCGCCGTCAAACAACAGATGGAGCTAGGTACTTGGGAGTTTAGGTACGCCGCCTCACATGTGTCTGGTTTACTGGAAAGAGCCAGCGGAGGACCAACCTGAAGATAATAGGGGCTCTCGCAGAAAGGGCCGCGGTTGCTAGCGCAGCGAAGGTTATACTTAGGTAGCCTAAGGTAAGCACATGCACTGATCGAAGAGGTAGTGCACCATTCCTGTTCGACCCGGATGAAATACCAACAGAGCCCGATATCAACATCAGGCACTCTCGTCTCGGGCAAGGCGTATCCCGGGTACGCACGCATGGCGCGTCGAGGCTTCTGCATTCGAGTGTAATAAACTACCTAAGCTATCATCATCAACCTGAGATGTAGGTACTCTCGACATTGCGTTATGGCCTAATCCTTCTCTTCTAGTGCTCCCCTTTATCCCTTCTCCTCTCTCCCTCCTCTCCTCTCCCTCCTCCCCTCTCCCTCTTCCTCCTCTTATCTTCTCTCCTTTCTCTGTAGGTAAGATGGGAAGGCCGGCACGAGCATTATGAATAGTTACCCTCATTATTTCGTTTTATCCGTAACAAGATGCCTATCCTGTCCCCCGACCGCTTCGTGCCTTTCCATGTGCTAGCATCCGATCGGTTTCGAGCCAACAAGCAGCCTCACGAGTTATCGCTCTCGGAACGCCTGCTGCGTACTGAGAATGCTGGCGCCGACGCCTTCTGCTTCACTCCCAAGCGGTCTGTGCCCACGGCGTCCCGTCGCCTCTCCCGATCCGACTGTGTAGACCGTCGCCAGGGCACCGTCTTAGGGCTAACCCCCCTCGACCGCCAGGTCAGTCACGGAGCCGTGTGGTCGGTGGGCGGCACGGCCCCCAGTGGCGTTGCTGTCGACGGAGGGCGTGGCCGGTTCGTCAGCTCTGGCACCAACGCTCGCTTATATACTACCTCCTTCTCCCATCTCAGACCCAAATCGGATGAAGACCAAGAGAAACACGAGGGCCGGCTCGCTTTAGCCCTCGACATGGATCGCGTCCGGCGGGTCCTCGACTTCGATGGATTCTCAACGTTCCCCCGACGCAAGACGAAAACCAGGCCGTCGCTACTATCCGCCAGAACCAGCTGGACTGGTACGCAGTGGGCCAATGACACGCATGCGGTGCCTCGTCAGTTTGTCCATTGGCCGCATGCGCATACGTACTCGAGAAGTGACTGACATTAGCCAGAAACATCCAAGGAACAGCGTATCCTGCCCAACGCCCCCTTCAAGTAAGCTACTAGACCATGTTCCATGGGACGCCGGCGTTGAATATCTGCTCATTCTGTCCAGGGTGCTGGATGCCCCTGGTCTGCGTGATGATTTTTACTGCTCCATTATGGATTATTCAAAGTCCTGCCACACGTTGGCTGTTGGCCTGGGCAATCTCTTGTACGGGTGGTCGGAGGCAGCCGGCGTCACTCTTCTAAACGCCGGTGCCAAGGACGGCTCTTGGTTGACTTCGGTGGCCTTCTCGTCCGAGAAAGGCGGCAAGTCCATACTGGCCTTCGGCCGGTCCAACGGTTGTCTTTCGCTCATGTCCCTATTCGATAGTTTACTTCCTCGCTTCGAGGCACAGCAGCCCACACCGGTGGCCTGTCTCTGCTGGCGTCCCGCCGTGACCATGCGACCATCGCTGAACAGCCACCACGCTGACACCCACGTAGCCACGGAAGACCTCCTCGTGGGCGACGAGATGGGAGATGTTTACTATTACTCTGTTGAGTGGCCCGAGCCTTAGGAAGTAGCCCGGGAGAACTGGCCGGGATCAATGACGCTGCTGGTCCGCATCAAGGTCCATTCGCAGCAAATCTGTGGCCTCGCCTGGTCACCCACGGGGACAGACTTCGCCACAGGTGGCAACGACAATCTCTGTTGTCTCTTTCAAGCGGAGAAAGTGCTCGGGACCGGAAACGATGACGTCAAGGCGGAGCACTCCCCTTCACCGATCGCCTCGGCTTCCACCTCCACGGCCGCTTCAACATCCACGGGCGTGGTGTCCCAACAGATAGCCTCACCCCGACCTTGCGGCTCCAGCATTACGGCCGCGTCTCCCTGCACAAGCGGAGAGCCAGACTATCACTTGATGCCACGAAATTTAGTCCGATACCTGCCCGCCGGCTCGGAAAAGCACCGCTGGCGCCACGCTGCCGCCGTCAAGGCGATCGCGTTCTGCCCGTGGCGCGAGGGCCTGCTCGCGACGGGCGGCGGCTCCAACGACAAGTGCATCCACTTCTACCATACGACGTCGGGTGCGGCGCTGGCAAGCATCTCGGTGGCGGCGCAGGTGACGTCGTTGATATGGAGCAAGACGCGGCGCGAGATTGCGGCGACCTTCGGGTACGCGCAGCCCGACCACCCGTACCGCATCGCCGTGTTCAGCTGGCCGGACTGCCGGCAAGTTGCGGCGGTGCCGTGGGAGGGCGAGCACCGCGCGCTGTACGCCGTGGCGTACCCCGGCGGACCTTCGGACACGTATCGCACGAAGGAGAGGCTGAAGAGCCGCACGGCCGAGGAAGGGTGTGTCGTCGTGGCAAGCAGCGATGAAAGCGTCAAGTTCCACGAGATCTGGCTCGCGGGACGTAAGGCCACGGCGTTTGGCAGCGGCGTGCTAGCTGGAAGCGATATTCTAGAGATGGAAGAGGGAATCGACAAGGAAGGAGACCTCATTCGTTGAGGTGGCGTCCTATAGTGTAGTTACCTAGGGTAAGATTGTATAACGATGCCTCCACGAGGCTGGTAGTGTGTTTATGCACTACATAAATGGGCTAGGTAGGACTCGAGGACGACAGGGTTCAGGAACTGATCGGATGTGGGCAACACTGGTAGACTAGTTCGGCTACAGAACTTCGGTTTCGGCTACTGCCATGACAAGACAATAATACACGATCGACGGGCTGCGGACTGTTGAGCTGTGGGCTGCCGGGCAGAAGATGATGGCAGGACGGGGTAGTGTCTTGCTCAGCATGTTACGTACTTTTTAGGATTACTGGGTATGCTACTCTATGCCCCCGTGTTTGTGTGTCATGTGCATCGTGGTCTAGCTATTACGGAGCGAGGCCTAGGCCTACGTGTATTCGACGAGGCGGCTGCTGAGGACTTATCACGGCATCACCTTGGTGTACGCCCGGGTGGGATTGACACAGATAGATACTGATAACACGCCCGCTTACCAGAGTCGTCAGCAAGGTGCTTCGTTGCCGTCTTATCCCCTGCTCCCCCCTGTTCATTATTTATTCCTGTGAAGTCTGTGACGATACAACGCGCACATACGTCGCGGAACACCCAGACACACCGACACCCACAGAAAGCCCAAGTGTCATCACCATATAGGTACTATATCAAGGCGTCGCTAGTGACATGTCTCGCTGCTCTCGCCACAGCAATATCATCATACCTACCCCAAACATAGTGCCTATATGCCAAAGACGGACAAAAACTCATAGAGACAGAGACAATGGACTCGACGAACACTATCTCGGGCGAGTCGCTCGCGCTTAGCACGACCACGAACGGGAATCGGGAGGAGATCATTGAGGAGCAGGCGAGCAGCTGACGGCCGGAGATAGGCGTTATTGTAGGTGGTTAAAGCTAGCTGAGGTAAGAAAGTGAAGGTGAACCGGATATTATTAAGTACCGTAGCTATTGAGTTGAAGTTAGGTATTGAAGTTTGACCAATGTATGTACCTACCTTGTATCAAGCTAAGTGGGTCCAGACTCTAAAAGTAGCGTGTCCCACACAAGTGGGACGGCATTACCAATCTTGATCAGTCGAAATCTCCCCTCTTTTTAACCCATCATTCTCTCAGCTGCTCCTCTCTACATACCTATCTTTATCTGCTGCCGCTAACCTGCCTACCTTCAGACCTACCTTAGTCATACCTACACACATAGGTAGGCGGCCAGTGTTCCCTCTCTACGTAACGAGTCATCCGCCGTCAGTTCTCCGTTATCGTCGCCGCCATCTCTCTCCTATATAGTCACCCGGCCAAGTTCATCGTCGAGTGGCTCGGCTGGTCACCGACCAGGTCGTATCATAAAAATAAACAGTAAGTGAGCCAGCAACGAGAAAGCAAGCAGGCGAACCAGTCATTCGTCAACCTGCCCTTCGTCATCCGTTGTCCGTTGTCCGTCATCCGTCATCCGTCTCTCCGTCACCTGTCCAGGTTCCCCCTCATTTCCACCATCTACCTAAGTAAGAGGTAGGTAGTACCTACCTAGGTATCCATATATCCATCTATTCATCTATCCGTCAGCTATCTCTTCTATCCCATATATCCACTATCCGCCCGCATATACCCACACTACCTATGTGGTACCTGCCTGCCCATCTCCCTCCGTGGGTGTCTACGTAATTGCGTTCGGGAAATCGTCGTAGGTGCTCGCACGGGGATAGGGCAGCTATGTACCTGGACTAGGAGGTATATACTAGGTACGCCTTGAACCTTGAAGGGCATTGTTCACCTGGTCCCGAATCGCCGGTCCCGAATATAAGGGAAGCGAAGGAAAGAGCAAGACGAGAAACGTCAAACAGGACAAGGCAAGAGACACCGGGCCAGTCGAGACCCCCCCTCCTCCCCCGTGACCAAATCAACCCAGCCAGGCACCACCACTACAAGTACAACCACGGTCAACCGTCACCCCAGCCAGGCAACCTTATCCTACGTCCTTACCTTAGGTACCTAACCTAATCCTACGCCGCTGGTTCTGATCTACCTATTCTCTCTCTTCGCTCTCTTCGCCCTCTCTCTCCGTCCGTGTCTATTATTCTCCCTCATTGTTCTTATCCATCAGGTACAGTTCGTCTGAAGTAAACCTGCCCAAAACCCCCCCCTCCTCCTTTTTCCCTTTTTTCCCTTTTTTAATCTCTTCTTCCCCTCTAAACCCCCTCTCTAAACCAAGCCCCGAAAGACTATCCTGAACCTTAACCTTGTCATCGTCGGGTGCCCTCGGAAATCCAACCAACATCACGCACTGACTTGGACATCTAGCTCATCCATCATTCTCGATAGCCAGTAACCGCAACCTCATCCATTTCTCATATCCCGCCGCCATCCCTCCACGAGCCCAAGATGCGGAGCAAGTTTAAGGACGAGCACCCTTTCGAGAAGCGCAAGGCTGAGGCCGAGCGCATCCGCCAGAAATACTCTGACCGCATTCCGGTATGTCGCTCCTCGTACCCCCGCTTCCTCCCAAGACGTCGCATCACGCCGGAAACGACCACCGCCGCCATCGTCGACTAGACCCTCATGCTAACCCTCCCTCCTCTCCCGCTCTATAGGTCATCTGCGAAAAGGTCGAAAAGTCCGACATCGCTACTATTGATAAGAAGAAGTATCTCGTACCCGCAGATCTCACCGTAGGCCAGTTCGTCTACGTCATCCGGAAGCGCATCAAGTTGTCCCCCGAGAAGGCCATCTTCATATTCGTCGATGAGGTTCTCCCGCCGACCGCCGCCCTCATGAGCAGCATCTACGAAGAGCACAAGGACGAGGATGGGTATGTTCAGTAAAATATAAGACCGACACATGTGGATAGTACGTCTGGCTGACCTGTGCTCTCACTCCCTCCACAGATTTCTCTACATTACGTATTCGGGCGAGAACACCTTCGGCGAGGCCGCCTAAATCTATTGTTTCGTTCCTTTCAGGGGGTCCTCGGCGTTGACAGGTTCGACTTTTGGCTTGCAATAATATGCGATGGCACAATGCACTATGGGTTGTGGGACGAAGACGAAGGCGAGAGCTGTCGCGAGGGAGTTTGCTAAGTGTTAGTTAGATATGCTCTGCTCGCGAATCGCATATCTGTTTCCTCCTTCGTCTCCAATCCGTCGACGAATATGACCAACGGTGGCATCCCGCCCACCAGACAGCTGTCTTAACTGTGCTTGCCAACGCCTGCTGACCCATGTTTCCGAATTTCTGCACCTTGCATCCAGTCGTGTCGAGGCTTCGGGACCGGAGACCAGTAATCTGCGTGAATACGGGTTAGCTTGGAAGAATAGCGAACATTCTTGCATTTTGTGGTACTGTGATAGCCCGTGAATCCGTGATTTCGCAATATGTATTGAAGTTGTCACCGTCGATACAGGGCTAATCAATGGCCGAGTTGACTGGCGAGAATGTGACTTGATCAACCCGAAATAACCATACACGAGGATGCACTAGCTTGTCGATCCTCCTCTGTGGGGTTAATATTCGAGGAGGGTGTTTGGACAGACACTCGACGTCGTAGGACGACTTCTCTCGTCTGTCTACTTGCTATACGACACCCTGACTTGCTACGCCGTGCACCACGAGAGACGACCATTTCGCCATTATGTCATGACAGGTAATCGTGCTGCAACGCCCCATGCCAGTTCTCGAGGCCTTTCCGACGATATCTATACCTCATCCATCCAACGCCATGAACCAGCAACAGATTGGTATCTCGGGGTCCGAATCAACACCCCCCTTATTCCCAGTTGTTGTTTATGACGTCGACGATGACGCCATGGTCCTGGTGCTGCGCCAACCCCGAGACCACGACGACGGCGACGATCCCTTCCACGCCATGGACTCGGACTGCGAGAGAGAGGAAGGGTTAGTTTAGTTTAGTTTTAGTTTAAGTCTCGCCGGCACCCGCAGCTCGAGTGCTTCTCGTGACGAACTCACTGGGCACGCCGCCTCCGTGGATGGCGTACTCGCCGGCGGCCTCCTCGCCGAGGCCGAACTTGCGGCGGAAGGCGACCTCGTCGCCGGCGAACTTGCAGTGCAGGAACCACGAGCTGGCGCCGAAGCGCAGGACGGCGTTACGCTTGCGCCGCACCCAGACGTCGTTGTCGGGCAGCGTGCCGGCGCCCACGGCGGCCTGGAACAGCACGTGCTGCCCGCCCGCCGACGCGATCGAGACGATGGTCGGCTGCCCGGACGCCGCGAACGGGACGAGGCGCGCGTAGAGGAGGTGGCCGAGCTCCCAGGCGTCCGAGGCCGTGAACGAGTCGAGCGTGAAGGAGTCGCAGGTCGCCTTTACCGTGGCTGCCTGTGCTTTTTTTTCGTTATTTTTTTTCGGTTTTTTTTCTCCTTCGTGTGTGAGGATGACGGTAGCAGTTATACATGTTTGTGGCCTTGTAGGTCAGGCTTGTAGGGAGCAGATAGGGAGCAGATAGATATAGCATCGATATAGCATCGTTACATATTATCTGGAACCGGGAAAGGGGGGGGAGGGGGCGTTTGTGACTTACGTCGTTTGGGGGGCTCGGAATCGGTGTCGTGGATGCCCCTTCGGCTTGAGCCGCAAGGACGGCACGCAGCCCGACGCCCGCTGATTGCTCTCTACGACGGAGGACCTTTTGAGGCATGTTGTTGAGGCTCGTTTTTTTTCGCCGTCTGCTTTACTAATCTTGTTCTGCGTGCGAGCTGGGGTGGGAAGGGGGGGGTGGGAAAGGGGGGTTGTGTGCGAATTAGGCCAAAACAGTTCACGTCCAAGGTAAAACGGACAGCCGATAACTATTTAGCTTATTCTAACTTTCCGAGCTAGCCTATAGTTTTTTTTTCCTGTTAAATGGAGCCATCTAACCTAACCTTTTTTTTTTTTTTTTTTTTTTTTTTCTCGCTCTCTCCGCCACCGGGGCTTCCCCATCGGCAGGGTCCTGCTTATACGGGAAGGTCTGGCTAGCCAGTTAGCCGCGTAATTAAATATAGGTAGATTCCCAACCTGGGTACTTCATCCATTGCGACAGCCACGAGAGCGATGATCTGATTACCTGGTTCGGAGATCTGATGACAATCACGATTCCAGGCTGGATGGGCGGAACTCGAACTCCTGCGATCTTGCTCTCATCACTCGCGTTATTATTGCGCCTCGCCAACGTTAAATAAATGCTCGGGAAGGACAGTCCCATGAGTAAAGACGAGGGAAAGATAGAGATGGGTACTAAACCCGCATTTAAGACTTCAAACTCTACCTGCTTGCTCTAGTCGATCTCGAAGTAAACTTTGCCGGTAAGGCTTTCGGCCCACCTGTAACTTACCTAGGTAGTTCGAGGTTCATGGTTGGTCCTACCAGTGCATGCTATGCCAGCAAAGGGGGGCCGACTCGGACAGGTAGCAGTCACCTTGCCGCGGTACGAATGGTTGAGAGAGAAGATCAAAGCGATGAAACAGTGAGATAACACAAACAAGAGCAACAATATCCGTCGCTGGCACAGCTGCCCCAAGCTGTTCCTTGGTTCCATGCGTGGGAAAAGCCAGATCGACGACACCAATCTCCCCATCGCATCACTACATTCATTCAGCCTGGACTACTTGATATGTCAAACACACGCACATACTACGGCGCTAAGTCATGAATTACACTGACACACGAACTAAGCCATCTCAAGTGCCCCAAGTCCGTCCGACATATAGAATACCATTCACAGCTGCCATGTAGCCGTTGGCTCGAACTCACATCTACTGTTAGTAGGAATAAGACATCACGAATATAGTAGTCGTCATCGACTTCTATGCATGGCGTCCCAACCGAGCTGGGCAGATACATACACTCACAAATAATCGAATCGTGTGAGCGCGGAGACCTGAAGAAGGCGGGAAAAGGTACAACTTTTCTTATATCAATTGGAACACGAAAGGCTTGAAATATGTTTGTATCCGCCCGACCCTCTCTACTCCTTGCACCACTTTTGCAAGTTATGACACATGAAACGCCAGAAGGAAAAGGATAAAATGATGTAAAGAACCCCCCGAAAAACCCAGACAAGAAAAGAGTATGATAGAGCGATAAGTAGAAATGAAAGAGCCAAGAGAGAAAAAAAAAGGTATATCGTACATCGGTGAATGCCAAACGCTTCATACAGATCCTCATCATCAACTAGCATTAATAGGTCCCATTGCCACCTGAGGTCATGAAGCGAAAAGTCGCTAATTATGGTAATTGTTTGGCCAGTTCTCGGCCTGTTGCGAGAGGACGGACGGGACAACGCCCTCATGGGCCAAATCTTCGAGTATCGATTCCGCACTCCGACCGGACGACAGAGCTATTCCAGTGGGAGAAGCCTGCCAAAAACCCGGTGCTGGGTATCCATATATATATAAAAGTCCCAAGAATAACCAATATCAATCCCCAATATAAAGGAGTAGTCGCATTGTTGACAGATTGATATTTCGTCGACAGCCACCCAACACCGTGACATAGTAGAGAAACCAAAAAGACTTGTTCATATCCAGCCCGACGCCGATATGCTAATGATGACGAGGGTACAAGGGGGGGGGGAGAAGGAAAGGAAGGAACAAAACACGTTGTAGACATCTTTTCCGATCTATGTTGCGTTGTTGACCTTCTGGCGTTTGTTGTGTGCCATACGGGGCGTAGGTGGTTTTTTAGCCGCGCTGTTAACTTGCGATGCCCCTATATTGGCGGGCGTTGGAGCGCCGCTGTCTTCTTCCGCCTTGACAGTCGAAGGTCTCCTTCGCTTGTTACTCGCCGGGCTGGTATTTGCGCTCGGCCCGCTGGAACTGGTCCCTTGTTGGCTCTGCTGGAGCTGCATGCCGGGTGCTTGCATGTGCCCCTGCGCAGGACTTCCTATGTGGGGGGAGTTGGGAAGCTGTAGATGTGAAGCGGCCGGCGAAGCGCCCAAGGGGAAATGGCTGAAGCTCGGCGTTCGTTGATTCGGTGGGATATTACCTGAGGGATGCCCATTCATGGTGGCTGCTTGCGGGGCGTTTGTAATATGGGCGTTCACATATTGCTCGAGGGCCTGGTATGGGGAGAGGGCCGAATGTGTCTGGTAGAAATTGAAGAGCGGCTATCGCAGGACGAGTCAGCAACGGCGCACTCTTGAAAAAACGAAATAGTGCCTGAGGCAGACAACTGCCCGCTAGGCTGATGCCGCGTGGAACTATTAACTTACGTTCATTTGCCCCATCACCTCAACAATCTGGAGTATAGGTGTTAGATTCGGTAGTAGAATGCTCAGGCCCTGAAGGCACATACCTCTAGGAATTGGAAGACGGGTTCCGTGATGCCCATGTTTCCCTTGACAGCGGAGTGGGGTATCAAGAAGTCGGGAGGTGGATTTGGCGGTGACTTCATTTGCTTTGCCTTGCCTTTCTTGTTCATCTCGGGTGAGGTGTTCGCCTCCTGGCCGTTGATCCTCTTCCATTCTTTCGCCCATAAATGCGTGGGCCTCGCCGCATTAATGACCATACTTCTTGAAACGTATTCCTCGTGGTTGTGTGTGTGGAATTCGAGCACCTCTAATTTCTGTTCACTGTCGAACTGTGCCTTAAGCTGCCCCGTGGCGATCACCTGACCCATGCGCGTCAGTAAGCGAGACGAAAGCAATGAGGTCCTCTGCCTAGCTTGGAGGTACCTACGTGAGAGTTGTCGAACCAGTATATCAAGCTAGCTCTAGGGTTTTCCAGGAAATGACAGCCGTTCGATAATTGCCTGTCGATCGTGCCCCGCTCAAATGTTAACTGCATCTGGCTGATGCCGCTCTGGAAATGCGTATGAAAGTATCTGGCTAGTGCCGGTTGCACTATTTCGTATTGCTTGTCGGGCTCGTGTTCTTCGCTTGAGGGATCAGATCTTGTGACTGGAAGCGACAGTCGGAAGACACCTCTATGTGAAAAAAAGCGCTCAACAAAATGGTGCCAATAGGTCACATCACCTTTGCCCTTAGCGCCCTAGCCTAAACGTTAGAGGTAGGAACTCACTCTCAAGTTCCGACTGATGTGACAAACCTGAAAATTACTGAGCTGTTCGCTAAACAGCATCAACTTGAGGAGGCAGTGGCCCTTCATCATCGAATTATCGTTCTTGTGCTGGTGTGCTTGTTGCATCTGGAAGTTAGCGAGTTGCTGCTGCTGATGTGCTTGAATGAACTGCGCGTTAGGTTGCTGTGGCTGATTCGCCGCTTGATTTTGTGTCTGTGCCTGAGCTTGTGCCTGGGCCTGTGCCTGGGCCTGGGCCTGTGCCTGGGCCTGTGCCTGGGCCTGTGCTTGGGCTTGGGCCTGGGCTTGTGCCTGGGCTTGTGCCTGGGCCTGGGCTTGAACTTGCGCTTGGGCTTGGGCTTGGGCCTGTGCCTGTGCTTGGGTCGCCTGCTGCTGCTGCTGCTGCTGCTGCTGCTGCTGTTGTTGTTGTTGTTGCTGCTGCTGTTGGTGCTGCTGCTGCTGCTGTTGGTGCTGCTGCTGCTGCTGCTGCTGCTGCTGCTGGTGGTGCTGCTGCTGTTGGTGCTGCTGTTGCTGCTGCGCCTGGGTGGACTGGGCTGTTGCTGAGCCTTGAGCTTGCGCCTGTTGCGCCTGGTTGCCTTGACTACTAGCAGGCGTTGCTGCTCTTTGTGGACCCTGTACGCCTGCTGAAGCCTGTTGCGCTTGGTGCTGGCCTTGCTGCTGTTGTCCCTGTTGTTGCTGCTGTGGTTGCGGCTGCTGTGGTTGGCCTTGTGGTTGGCCTTGTGGTTGCGTCTGTGCCTGGGGCTGTGGTTGTTGGTTCTGCGCAACCGTCGCGGGCATCTGTTGCGCCATGGACTGTGCCATCTGGGTCTGCTGCAGATTTTGTAGCTGATGTGGTGTCATATGAGCCGGGAGTCCTGATTGTACTCCTTGGTGCATCGCATTATTTGCCGCCTGCTGCGCCTGGTGTTGTTGCTGCTGCTGCTGTTGCTGCATCGCAAGCTGTTGTAGTGCCATCTGTGCCGGGTTCCCAAGTTAGCGACAAGATCAGAAGCCTTAAACGCAAAAGACTCGAGATAATATGATGGAAGTTTCGCCGTGGAAACCGAGTACTACTTACGTGTTGCTGTTGCTGGGGGGTTGGGTGTTGGGCTCCTTGAGGGAGGTGCCTAGGGATTTGTTGTTGCATGCCACCTTGCCTCATCGCCTGGAATTGCTGCGCATTCATGTTTCCCATGACGGGTATGCCGCCCATCATCTGCTGTTGCATTAGGGCGGCTTGCCTCTGCTGCTGGAAAATCCGCTGTTGCTGCATCGCATAGAGGTTTTGGGTCATGGCAGGGTTTTGGGCCGTCACTGAAGGAACACATTAGCAATGGTACGATCTATCATGGCCGCCGCCTGATAGTGAGACGAGAGGTAGGAATTGCTCACTGTACTGTTGTTGTTGTTGCTGTTGGAATATTTGTGGGTTGAGATGCGAGAGAGCATGGGTGTTAGGCCCAGCACCCTGGGGCATGCCTCCCATCATGGCGGCAGGGTTGACTTGTCCGCCGGGGCCGGAGGCAGCCATGTGAGCGGCCATCTGCGGTGGTATTCCCGGCTGTGCCCCTGGTTGACTTGGGTTGTGGGCCATGCCGGGAGCGCCCATGGGATGGCCGGGGTGAACACCGGGGTGCTGCTGCATAGATGGGTGGAAACCCGGAGCCATGCTTGCCATCATGTCTTGTATTGTCGACTACCCACACCGTGGATATCGACGTAGCACACTTAGTGGTGTATCATGCGCGTACAGATGGCTGGTAAGGAAGGGGTACGGTACACACTGCCGATTATGTGAGTGGCGAGACAAGGTGCGGTGGACCGAGGACGCGAGATGACCGGGTACGTGCGTCGTTCCGCGGACACGATATCTGGGAATAAGAGGAGAACCGATCTGACGTGGTGTAGCGAAGCCTTGCCAGGTCTGGTCTAGAGGAGGTTGATGAATGAGGCAGGATAAGGGAGAGCGCGAGTGCAGCAAGGAGGGTGCTAATGTGGTTGTTGAGCAAGTGGTTCCACTTTGAGCAACAGTACTTGAAACAGTATGGGAGACATGCAGAGAGAGAAAGTAGGTAAGATGAGGATGGGGCCGCTGTCACGAACGCCTGATGCAGTAGCACATGGCCTCGGGTGGGAATGGGAGGGGACGAGAGGGCGAACTGAGCTGGATGGACAACGATTGCGCACTGGTACGCGACGGCTCCCGGGGGGGAGGGGTCTCTTCTGGAGAAGGGCGTGGCCTTGTTTCGTTCGATTGGCAAGGGACCCGAACCGACAGAGACAAGAGATGTCTATCTATACGTCTATGCGGTTATGCGTCTAGTCGGTCTAAGTCTGTCTTGTCTATGTTGCGTGTCTGTGAGAGCTCGCAGGCGGGTAGCTGTGATTGCTGTGACTGCCGTGATGCTGTGATTGCTGTGATGGTCGTGATGGTCGTGATACCTGGCTGTGGGAGCGGTGGTGGTGGATGTGTGACTTCGGATGACTGGCGTTACAAAGTGTCGTCTGCGTTTCAGCGTTGTGTTGCCGCCTTGCCGCGTTGGGAGAATGTCCCAGCTTCGAACAGTCGAGGGAAGGGAGAAGGGGGGAAAGCAAGGGGAGAGGGCGAGGCCTTGGCGGGCGAGTCGCGAGGGCTTTCTCCCTTAAAAGCGATGTCGGTCTCGGTCTGTTTTGCTGTTGTTGTCGTCGTTGCTTTTTGCTTTTGCTGGCTGGTGGCTGGTGGCTGGTGCCGTTGCTGGTGGCGCTGCTGGTGCTGCTATTGGCGGCGGATTCCGACCCGTAGGTCTGTCGGTCCGTCGATTTGCCGATTTGCTAGGCGTGTCGAGTGTCGCCTGACCAAGCTGCGGAGAGGACAGTACCCAGGCAAGGTGGACGAGTCGTCTCCAAGGGAGGTAGGAGATAAGATGCGGCGGACGGCGATGGAGCGGTAGGTCGGCAGGGCGAGTGGGTAAATGATGGGGGGTGTGTGATGAGGTGACGGGCCGGGCGAGAAGCGATGGTCGCAGTGGCAGTAACAAGCGAAGGACGGCGGCGGAGGCTTGGAGAGACGATCGGTCGGTTGGTCGGGACCAGAGTGGTGATCGCGTAGCTCGAACCCTGGAGAGCTGGGAGCGACCGGGAGCCTGGGAGCCTGGGAGGGATTTGGTGCAGGGCAGATGTGGATAGGCAGGTTTAGGTACGGCGGGCTGGGGAGCTGGGGAGGGAAAGGAACGGCGGGAGAGGAAAGACGGGGCGTTTGATTAATCAGACCACAAGAAGTCGCCCGCGAGTGAGTGAGACCGGACAAGGTCCACTTTTCTAAATTTGTTACTTAACATGTACTTTGTACCTAGGTAGGCACTACCAAATATCACTGCCGGCTGGGACCCAGTCTCACCACCTGGGTGCCATGAAGCCTGACGGGCTCCGGCCTTCTCCACAGTTTATCGATAACAGACAGCCTTGAAAACTTTCTCTTCGCAGCGCTCTGCCTGATTCCATTGTTTCTTCCTACCTCCTGCGAAGTATAAATTTCCCTCTTCCTTCACCCACAGTTGTTCTTCCTCCCGACGTTCTCTCCTCAACCAAAATACGAAAGTCAAGTGAACGTGTGTCATTACCGTTCCCAGGATAACTTGCCTTCGTATTTGTGCGCCCTTCTCATGTTGTGCTCGGATTGAATGGTAAGTCTTCCCACGCCTCCTTGCTCGCCAATAGCCATCATCTCTTCCCTCCCTCTTTCAGGATGACATCCAATTAAATTGTCTTCTTTTCCCAACCGAATCGTCCATGAAGAAGCCTTGACTGTTCGGGCTCTAGCAGCCTGTTACTTGCCAGTATACCTTGTCTGACCTCGTATGTCATCGCGCCCTGCGCGCGCATGCACACGAGCTGGAGAGGTCCGCACGAGAACCGCGTGTTAATATTCGCTCCGACCTTGAAGCTAACTTGGGCATTCGCGTTTTTTAGATTCTTCTTCCGATACGACGTTGCTTGCATGCAGCAAGCACATGTGGATTTACTATTGAGTATATGTTCTTAGAACTCCAGCGGAAGGTAAGAGCTCAAATGTCTCGCTTTCACACCTTTCGTTTTTGGTCTCCTTGACCCGTTTATATGATGAAATATTCCACCACTATTCGCAGTTTTCACTCGAGCTTCATACGAGCCTATCTTGAAGTACATGAGGGCCAAACCTTCCTTGGATGTCTGATCATAAATTCGTCTTCTGCTTCTGATTGTCTTTTCCCTTGCTGAATATTTGGGCTGACAAGTTGAGTATAGTTCTTCGTAGTGATCGGCCGACGCCTCAGCCTTTCACTGTTGCCTGGTGTGCATTATGCCATCCCAGGCAATCTGCCAGTGTAGGCCATAACAGCAGTAACTGGGAAAAGGTCACAATCCAATATGGTAGAGCAAAGACAGTAGGTAGGTACCCATTCCATACTGTTGGCGGTCAGCTCCATCTCAGGCTGTTTCTATGTGGTGCCTGCCTCTGAAGTTATCCTGCATCAGCCAAGTGACTGGCGCGGTGGAGACTCTGACTGGAACAGTTCACCAAATTATCCTGAACTACCTAGTCATGATTGCATTGAACATGAGTAGGAGGGGTGACTCCTACGTTCTCGTAGTACTTAGGCGTCCTTCTAGTTGATATACCAGGTAGTGGCGGCGAGGCTCGCTGTGAGTGACGGGGAAAGGTCAATCTAGATAGATGTAATGTAACCAACTCTTTTATATTGGGATATTGAGCGAGGTAGTGGTCTGCTTTGGGTGCTGGATCACGCCACGAGGGATGTGAGTGACATAGCATACTGTATGTTGTAGTAGGGGTTGGTATGAGGTTGACTCTGCCAGCAGCAAGCACGCAAGCTTCACATTTTGAAGTAGAGAGTGTTAAATACATCTATTACGATTACCTACTCTGATCTCTCGTCCACACACTGGTCCAAAGGCAAGCCTGTCCCGCCCGGACACTGGATGACGCTTATGAGTGATGTAACATGGCAGTTCACAACCCGCAACTAGAGGCCAAGGTAGAGACTTAGATGTACCCATACAATCGACAAAAAGTGAAGGCGGGTCGGACCCTAGCGAACAAAGAAAGCCTAGGCCCAAACTGTTCGGTTAGTTAGTGAGTACTACTTTATGGACCACCAGTCAGTTCCCCCTCCCGTTCATGCCCTGTCGTCCTTCCTCTCAATATCCTCGTTGGGCTCCCACCCGGGCTTCGCCATCTCGAAGGACTCGAAGGTGAAGGCAGGGGCCACGGTGCACCCAACAAGGGTCCAGTCTCCCAGACTCATGGCATGCTGCCACTCGCCGCGGTCGACGACGGCCTGCGGGCGCTCGCCAGCAGCGAAGTCGCTGCCCAGTATGACATCCCGGACGGGCGAGCCGTCGTCCCAGGCGAGGGAGAGCCGCAGCGGCGCGCCCGCGTAGTGGTGCCAGATCTCGACGGCGTCACGGACGCGGTGCCAGTGCGAGAGGCCGGCCTCACCCTCGAGGAGGTAGTAGATGCAGGTGCTGTGGGCGCGGGGGTCGGAGGGCGACAGCGTCGCGGCGTCCCGGAAGGTCTCGGCGTAGAAGCCCTTCTCCGGATGCTGGGTCAACCCGAGCTCGGCAATGACTTGTTTGGCGGTGAGCTTTGACGCCATGACTCGGCCTGGGAAGATCAGCGCGAGGCAGAGGGAGGGGAGGCAGGAGCAAAACAGACTGCGTATGGAGAGCGAGTGTCTACGTGGTTGTGTGGTCGTGGAGGGGGAGGGGGTGGGGGCGCAGTGGTGAGCGAGATGGTAGGGAGATGAGGTGGTGATTGAAATAGTGGTTGAGGTGGTGATTGTGGTGGTGGCCATGGTGTAGATAGGTCGTGATGTCACGGTTGCCTTGTGGGGTACGAGAGGGAGGGGTACTGTGTACACATGTACGACGTTATTGTATCACACTCGGTACTTCACCTACCTACTTAGGTATCCAGAGCGGTCGAAAAAGTGGCGTGTAGTAGGTAGCAGATAGGTATGCAGTAGCAGGATGCACCGGTTTCAATCTGACCCAATAACAGGCTCCATGCTGGGGGTTCCTATTTATACCTGCCTTCTCCAGGGGGCAACGTGCCGCAAGACAGGAAGTGGCTTATTTTTGGCGTGTGAACCGGCGAACAAAGAAAGTGTTTATAATGAACACGTGTGCTCGTCAGTATGGTAGTGTTTCTAATTCTGATTCTGTTACCTACTGCCCCTGATTCTGTTATGATCGAGAGAGGGCGGCCGTGAAGGAGGACGGTTGTTCGTTCTAAAACTACCTACTTGCCTAGCCTACTCGAGGTAACGACAACGAGCAACATTTCGTAGCTTCTTCATATCAAACATACACCCATCCATGTACGCTAACCGAGCGCCTTGGGTATCGTTTTCCCCTTGCTCCTTTGCCTTTGCCATGTTACCCCGTAACACCGATACTTTCCTGCATCCCATCGCGAGCACTGCCGCTTGATCTGTCCGGCCTCTTGACCCTGCCGCCGACGATGCCTCTCCTATTCCGACCCGTCCGTCCTCTGCCCAGCCAATTCAGCTTCAGGAGCCTGCCCAGCTCGGACACCATCTTGCTCGCGTCGTCCGCGCCGCCGAGCGCCGTCGACGGATACCCTCCCGTCTCCGTACCCACGCTAGCGAGCACACTCATGCACTGCAGCAGGCGACCGACCATTTCAGTTACCTGCTTGCTGTCCTCGACGTTCTGTTCGCGCACGCTGCCGAGTAGTTCCCGTGACT
Source organism: Nemania serpens (assembly GCA_022578855.1). Classification (NCBI taxonomy): domain Eukaryota; kingdom Fungi; phylum Ascomycota; class Sordariomycetes; order Xylariales; family Xylariaceae; genus Nemania; species Nemania serpens. The sequence continues at coordinate 33,631 of MU396797.1, read as the reverse complement.
GCGGCGTGAACGGCCGAAGAAGCGATCCGCCGCTCGCTGACGCCGGATCCGATACACCACTACCATACGACACGTTACTGATCGCCCGGCTCCTCGATGGGTTCGAATCGTTTCCAAATACCGTCGTGGTAGTCGAGTTGTAGCTCGCCACGCTCGGGTCGAGCGACATGGCCGTACCCGGTCGCCCCCCAGCGAATCCCGCATCAGACGGTGACGTCGACAAGGAAGCGACGCTATCGCTTACCGGCGGCGGCGACGCCAGCGCGAGCGAGGCGAGAGAATAGGGTAAATGTTCAAGGGAGAGCCGAGAGAAAATCGTTTTCAGTTTCTCGTAACGCGGCAAGATCAAAATATCGCGGTAGGCCTTAAGCACCATCTGTCGTACATTGACCATATCGCTGGCGGGCGAAACACGCGCTTGTAAATTGCCCGCTTCCAACGTGCTCGACGTAGGACCGCCCGCCACTGCGCTGCTACAGAATTCGCGCGTTTGTTCGGTAGTCAGGAGTGGTCCGACGCCCGATAACTCGAGGTCTAGCGGCAGGAAGACGGCCTGTAAGTAGGGGAGAATGTTCGTGAATGTAATCACCCATAGTTCCACGAGTGAAGGGATCACTCGATCTTCCGATGTCATACGCAAAGCGTGATCGAGCGACGCAAATCCCGTCGTGAGAAGATCTCGCAGGTCATCGACCATGATGCGCGCCGAGCGGCGCTGTATGCAGTATTGGATATGCATCGTCACCACCCTGTTGAGGTCTTCGACTGGCAAACGTAGATCCTCGCCTTCAAAGATGACAAGTAACTTTGCCTTCAAGTAAGGCCAGGCGTCGTCGCCGGCCATGCCGTTCATGCCGTATTTGGCCGGGTCCAGGGGCTCATGGAAATAGGAGCCGTTGTTTACTGAAGATCCGAGACTGCTCGGGCCAAGCCATTCCGATCCTATACCGAAGACAGAATCGTTGTCATGGCGCATAACGTCGCCGAGCTTCTCTTCCTTCCTCTTCTCGCGCAATGCCCTACCGCCGTGGCGTAAGTCGAGGCCGCTGACGCTTTTCCCCAACGCGCTGTTTGGACCAGGGCTCGAAGGTGGGTTGAAGTTGTATAAGCTCGAAGGCGCGCTGGGATCGACGGGACGAGAATTGCTAGCGGCAGAGGATAGGGGAAGGTGGTGGTCGTCTTTGCTGGTCAGCTTGTGCTTCTGGCGAGACAGGAAATGATGATGCTTTCGTTCCTTTTCCTTTTCTTTTTCCTTTTCCTTCTCCCTTTCCTTCTCCTTCTCCTTGCCTTCTCTCTCGATGGGCGAATTGGTGGCGCGAATGGTGGCCGAGGACGAATTGCCTAGGTTGTAGAAGGACTGTGAATCGGCCAAGCTCGTGGTACTGTAGTTTCCTCGCTGCAGCGAGGCGAGCGCCGATCCAATCTTGCCAGGGCTAGGCATAGGCCGTTCTTTCGTCTCGCTTTTCGTCTCGATCTTCTTGGGGCGTGAGAACAGTTTGACCTTGGACTTTTCGGGTTTGGCAGACTTTCCGGATACGGCGAAGGGTGGGGACATAGAATGCTCTTGGATCGGGGGAACAGGCGAAGTGTTCTGAGATGAGGTCCTAGGGAAGACAACATTTGCGGCGGCCGTAGCGGCAGCAGCATGACTACCCAATAGACCATTGTGATACCCCTGACTTCCAAAGCCATTATCGCGCGGTGCGCTGGCCTCGGTCAAGCTGAGCATTGGGGGACTCCGTGGTCCTGAAGCGGGCTTCGGCGCGGGTCTTTTGGCAGGGTCATGCGTCTCACTCCCGGGAAATGGGACGGTCTGTGAACGATGGCGACTGTGCTGTTGGTTCTGCTGGTGTTGTTGTTGTTGTTGCTGCTGTTGTTGTTGTTGTTGTTGTTGTTGTTGTTGCTGTTGTTGTTGTTGTTGTTGTTGTTGGTAATGGTGATGGTGGCTTTGATGCTGCATGGCGGTTTGGGCAGCGATCTGGCTAGCTGAGGGCGTGGCGGGCGACTGTGGCATGGACATGCCCGCCTGCGACAAGTTGGACATGCTCGTGGAGGGCAAATTCGGCTCGAACAACCCTGGAGTCTGCGAATGTTTCCGGACGTGGCTAACACGAGCCGGGGGGAGAGTCAGGGGGGAAGCGTTTCGCGCACTCGGGGTATCGACGGCGGTCCGGGCGGGACGCGAGTAGTTCTGGGGGCTCTCGCGGCCTGGGGAACCAGGAAAACTCGGACTTGAGAGACCAACCGGGGTCTGGGGTGCTCTGGTTTTGGGGAGAGAGATGACGGCTTCGGTCGAGGTCTCTATCCGCCGGGGCAAGGGTCGGGATGGCACAACAGCATTGGCGGCAGCAGCGGCAGCGTTGTTGTTGTTATTGTTGATGGATAAGGAGGCGGCGGACGAGGAGGAGGGGCCACTAACGACGGGGCCTGGGACGGAGCCTGGGACAAGAGGGGAGAACCTGCCCGGGGCTCTCGGCGGGGGTCGCGATGGTTGCATCGTCTTGGGCGCAATCTCGAAACAAGCACTATCGGAAGCTTAGCTATGCCCAGGATATAGAGACCTGTCTGGAATCATTTTGAGGTCCGTCAGGGCTGCGAGAGGAGATGTGAATCTTTGTCTATTTTCGTTGAGAGATGGAGAATCAAGAATCTCAGGAACCTTCAGCCCAGAATACTGCCTTAGTGTAGCACCTCCACCCTCTGACCAATCACAACCCTCCCTACCCTGCTAACGCTAACTAGGTATCGACTAGGCACCTCGGGAATCCCAGACTAGAGGACAAATGGACTAGCGGGCTGCGCCCGCCGCTAGCTACAACCTTGTCAGTCGAGTCAGTCTAGCTCCGGGGCCTGCATGATGACATCCGGGTTCTAGGTTTAGCTCTCTTGCCGCTTTTGCTCAGGCAGACTCCAATCTTCAGTTTGGAACTGTCCACCACAAGCGACTTCCTAGGAAGTCGCTCCACTATAAGACCCTTCAATATTCATACCTACCAACGAACGCACCTAGTAGTCTACTAGGTAATCGCAGTAGCTATCTCCGTGTTCGACATAAGGGCTAGACATAAGCTCAATTATGTAATGCCCAGCTAACCTCCATACATCCGCGATAATATGCGGCTAGGCTGAAATTTCCTTGCACTTCCGTGGCAGTTTCTATGATCGTTTTAATGGACCAGGGGCCAGGGTAGGTTAGTATAACTTTAATTACTAACTACAGTTCCACAAACAAAATCACAGTCACAGCGTGAGGCCGTGCTATATAGTGGTATAGTTACCAAGCTACCTAGTCAACCTTGGTTATTCTTGATCACTTTAGTTTTATTATTATGGGTTATTTGTCCTTATAGGCTACCTACCAACGTATAACTGACTGTAGCCGCACCACATGCGCTCGAGAGGATAGGGTTCGAACCTATTCTACTGCATTACGTTTATCTCGAGCGAAAGTTTAAAATTAGGCACGTATATATATATATCTCTCTTGACCCCCTCAAAGATCTTCTTATATCCCTTTCTAAAAATCATCCAAGTGCCTTCCCTACTCTTTGGTAAACTCCACATCAAGCCCAAGCTCAAAATCAACCACCAAGCCGGCAATCAAATTAAAAGACGCCCCTTCAGAGATCTTCTTATTTTCCCTTCTAAAACATTATCTAAGAAGCCCCCCCTTACTTCCTGGTCAACTCTAAATCAAGTCAAAGGTCAGCAGCCTACTAAGCCGGCGATGAGTACATAAATCAAAAGACTGACTAGTACTTGAATAATAGGCACCTCTGTCGCGATGACTTCTAAAGCTGCTTTTGAACCCGCGCCTATCGAATGGGCTATATGGAGCGATCAAGTCGTTAACGGCCAACTTAACCCTGTCCTTCTTGATTTAGCAAACCGCGGCTACTATATCCAATCCGAAGTGTTGCATATATCCGAACGATTGGGCATTTTTTCGCCTGGTCCACCTCGCCTCCAGGTTTACGAAGGCCAAGCATCCGTTGTTGCCTATTATATTGCACTTTATATAGGCGCAGCGCTTGCATTCTTTTATTTCCTTTTGAGACAATTAGGGGATTTTCATACAGGACTGTATGCTATTCCTTTAATCATGTTTATATTTATATTGGTCGAACTATATATTGCGCTATTATGCCCACCTCAGCGCGCACCGGGTTATGTTTGGGATAACTGGGATGTTTAACGGAAATAATAGTACTAAAGTGTGCAATTATGATTATTGCAAAAGACGTATTAGCAGCCGTAGGCTCAGTATAGTACCAACATCTTCAGAAACCTTTGCTGCCTTAATCACTGTGCCGCTTGCCCGACGATGTTTTCCATTGCGTGATGTCCGCAGCTGTGTGATCTATGTCCACATCATGGACCTCTATGTCCGCATAATCTCATCGTTCGTGTCTACTTAGTAGGTAGGTACTTAGTAGATAGATACGTGTATGTATGTAGTAGCAGTGGTGTCCCGAGGAACATCATGTGACTTCGCACTTCCCAACTTATGTCGCCAGATACGTTATTTCTGTAAGCTGCATAAATGATCTTGCGCTTGCGTTTTGTTATGTTCGGACTAGAATCCGTTTTACAATAAACGGTCTTGGTTTTTGTGCAATTGTAGTAGTTAACGATACAGGTTATGTTCTATCTATAGAGGTGACGTATATTAGAGACTATGCAGATTTTTGTTCATATCAGGCTATAAAAAAGTAGGTTGGATTCCCATTCCGATTCGGAACGGCTCAGAGGTACCCACAATGACCTACATACAAACTACCTACATGTACCTACCTACATGTACGTCCTGTAGTCTCCCTGGAGCGATCAGACAAACTGATATCAGCTTACCCCTGTTAAGGTGAGAAGCCCGTGCTTTTGGCTGTATCTTAGACCCACTAGATACTTAAAGGTATAAAGGAAGCCCCAATTTAGAAGCCTCTGATTGGCTTATCTGGTGTTTTTTACTCCACTTAATTCTGCAATATCTTATAACCAAAATAGCTTCCTAAATATAAATTAAAAAATTAAAAAAGTTATATCTTATTTTTTATTGAATTCTGCTGTATTTTTTAATACTAGATGCACTTGTTTGCGACCGTTAGTTAAAGAGTTATTCGAGTTGCAAGATTAGGTGGTACACTTAGTCAATTGTACCAATATACCAGCCAGTGCACGGGCTTCTCACCTCAACAGGGGTAGGCTGATATCAGTTTATATGTATGCTCGTCTACCTGCCTACTACATTGTAACCTACTACCTAATTCTTACCACCTCGGCCAGGTCTTTGTCAATTGTATGGCACATGGAGAGTTCGTACACAACAATCGACTCCTTCTCTGCCAGACCAAGCTCCTCCTCCCCTTCGCCGATGACATCTCGGCCACCTTTTTAGCACAGGTGTCTCGCAGGGGTTGCCGGTAGCCATGCTCTCCGCCTTCACAGCTCGCCCCATCATCGAGCTCAAACAGCGAGACAAGTCCAAGATCGAGACCATCTTGGCCCATGGTAAGGCCCTGGCCATCTCCCTAGCGACACATCCCTCGGCGTGGAAGCAAATAAGCTGACTCTTTTGTCTTTTGCAACGAAAACAAGGCGATCGAGTGCTCGTTGGCCTCAATACCGGCGCCCTTCGCGTCTATCGACTGAACGAGCTGCCCGCCTCTCCCAGAGAACCGTCCGATAGCAGCACATCGTCATCTCTGTTAGACGGCCAGAAGCAGCCTCCCCGGTCCTATCCTCACCGCGACGCAGAGGCGCCCGTCCCCAAGAAGCCCACTGATCTGCTGCGTGAAGTCGAGAAGTTCTCGACTCGCGCCATCGACCAGCTCGCCATTATCAAGGAGGCCAACACTCTTGTCTCCCTCTCCAACTACCACGTCTCCCTCCACGACCTCCAGAACTACGAGCTGATCGATACCATCTCACGCACCAAGAATGCTACGTGCTTCGCCGTCACCAGTAACATCGTGAAGGATCCCAGTACTGGCATCCCGGAGATTATTAGCCGCCTCGCCGTCGCCGTAAAGAGGCGTCTCCTGCTATGGAGTTGGCACGAGAGCGAACTCCGTGACGACGTCGCCGAGGTCGTCTTGCCCGAGGCTATCCGGACCGTCACCTGGGCCAGCGCTACGAGGGTCGTGTGTGGCATGAACGCCAGCTACATGCTTGTCGACGTGACCACCTCCGACACTTGGGAAATAGCTGGCGTCGGCGCCGCTGGCGCTGGAGGACAAGGCAGTCGCTTTGGCGCCGCCAGCATAGGCTACATGGGGTTAGGTAGTTACGTGCCTAAGCCCCTCGCCGCGCGACTGGCCGAGGGCGAGATGTTGCTCGCTAAGGACGTACACTCGGTGTTTATCGACACGGATGGAAAACCGCTGGAAAAGCGTCAGGTCCCCTGGCAGAGCGCGCCCGAGAGCATCGGATACAGCTACCCATACATCCTCGCTCTGCAGCCTCCAACCAAGGGTTCGTTGGAGGTTCGCAATCCCGAGACCCTTAATCTGCTGCAGACACTCGAACTTGCCGGGGCCGCGCAACTGCATTTCCCACCTCCAACCGTCAGCCTCGCCCACGCGGGCAAGGGCTTCCACATAAGCAGCGATAGGGTAGTCTGGAAGATGGATGCTACGGATTACGATACCCAGATACAGGAGCTCGTCCACAAGGCTCAATATGACGAAGCCATCAGCATCTTGAGCATGCTAGAAGATGCGCTGCTAAAGGACAAAATTGGGACAACGCGAGAGGTGAAGATGCTCAAGGCGGAAACCCTTTTCAAGCAAAGAAGATTCCGACAGAGTTTGGATTTGTTTAACGAGGACGACGTGCATGCCCCTCCGGAGAGAGTTCTTCGGCTGTATCCGAAGGCCATTGCCGGCGATTTGTCGGTCGAGACCCAGCAAGAGGAGGAAGCAGACGATGAAGACAACCGTGACGACGATGACGAGGCTGATGCCGACGGCGATAAAGGAACAAAGGTCGACGTCACTGCAGATATTACCCCGCCCTCTAGGATATCTGGGACGGGGAGCTTCGCCAAATATTGGATGGGTGGCGGGCATCGTAAAATCGATTCGGACGCTGCCTCTATTGCATCCTCCAAACCTGGCGGTACAGATAATGACGATGCTGCTAGTATTAGACCCAGGGCAGAGGATTCCGGGCTTTTAGATGGGAAAGAGCTGACCACGGCGGTTCGCGAACTTAATAGCTTTCTAGCTGGTACGAGAGCCCGTCTCCAGCGAGTGATTGATCCAGAAACCGGCAAGCTCCGGCCACGGAAGAGCAGCCCAGGGCTGGCTTACTCTTCGAGCATGGATGAAAACCTGGATGCTCTGCTGACCGATGCTCGCTCTGATACGGACGAGCAGCTAGAACAAGAACTTCGGCGTACTTTTACGCTTGTCGACACGACGCTATTCCGTGGCTATATGTTCTGTCAGCCGTCTCTGGCTCCGTCCCTATTTCGGATCCCGAACTTTTGTGACCCAGCCGTTGTGAATGAGAAACTCCTCGAGCACAACCGTTTTAACGAGCTCGTCGATTTCTTCCACGGCAAAAAACTGCATCGGGACGCCCTAACACTACTCCGCAAGTTTGGCGACGCGTCTACCGATGGAGAGACCGCCAAGCTCAAGCTCAACGTCAAGGGCCACGACGAGGCCGAGGTCGAAATTCCCGAGCAGCTTCGCGGGCCTCGAAGGACAGTTGGCTATCTTCAAAGCTTGCCGCCCGAGATGACAGATATTATCTTGGAATTCGCCGACTGGGTTCTCAGGCGGGATCCTGCTTTAGGTATGGAGATATTCCTCGCCGATAGCGAGAATGCCGAGACTCTTCCACGCGAGAAGGTTGTCGGCTATTTGAGTAGAATTGACGCGAAGCTGGAAACCCAATATCTGGAACACGTCATTGACGAATTAGGAGATGGGACACCGGAGTTTCATAACCGATTAGTCGAGCTGCTAATCATCGCTCTCAAGGACAACCAAAATCGGGACAGCAAATGGGAGGCGAGATTACATAAGTTGGTTGACTTCCTAAAGGAGAGCCATCAGTACGGTCTTACCCGGGCCTTTGGAATGATACCTCGAGACGGTATGTCCATGTCACCCGGTAACCGGTTTCCATACGAGCGACTAACACGACAGGCAGATGCGGCATTTTATGAGGCACAGGCCGTGCTGCTCAGTAACATGGGCAATCACAAGCAAGCACTTGAGATATACGTCTTCAAGATGCACGACTACCTAAAAGCAGAAGAGTACGTGTGGATAACCAATCTCCAACCTATCACGATCAAATAGAGAGGCAAAGTTAACGGCGAAATACCCAGGTATTGTAACCGTATTCACGCGCTACCTAGCGAGAGACCCGGCTCTGCCGATGCTGCTACTGTCGATCAGGATGACCCTGATGCTACGCAGTCCATCTACCACACCTTGTTGTCTCTGTACTTGACTCCGCTGCCACCTCACGAGCCAAACCTAGAGCCGGCGTTATCCCTCCTCTCGAGGCACGGTTCCCGCTTGCCGGCCACCTCGACATTATCGCTCATCCACGACGCGCTTCCTATAGCAGGCTTAGTATCGTACTTCCGTGGGCGCATCCGTGCTGCGAACAGCGTGGTGTCGGAAACACGCATCGTCGAAGCATTGCGGAAGACGCAGCTGGTCAACACGCAGACGCTCCTGCTACTCGGTGATGGCATAGCGGGCAACGGGCATGGCGGGCGTAGCAGAAGGGTGGTCGTCGCCGAGGAGCGGGTGTGCGGGGTCTGTCATAAAAGGCTGGGGAACAGCGTCGTCGCCGTCCTGCCGGACAACAGCGTCGTCCATTATGGGTGTCTGGGAAAGGGACGCAGCGCCAGTCGTCCCCGCGGCGAACGCATCGCGGGATCCTGGGGTCGACAAGGTTGATGGCGAGGGTATGGCGGGCGTATCGTGGTGCATCGCACCCGGACAGGATGCGCATCTTGTTTGGACGGAGCTAGCTGTGTTTGGTTCTGCTCGCTTGGTGTTGATGATACCCGTTTTGATTACTTGGTTTGTCGGCCGAACGGTTTGTCGATGCTGATCGTATTGTGTCTATCTGGGGAGAGGCAGGCCTGCGCACGTGTAACCCGTTTATAGTGCACGAAACCAGAAGGACGGGCGCTAGGATTCTCCAATTCTCGGCAATTTGTCATCGCATTCGGAAGCGAGATGATAGACGGTCCGACAATGGATTTGATCCAAGTTGACCGACCTCTCAACTTCCCGCAACCACCACCACCAGTCCGGGCGTCAACCTAGGCATTCAAACGTCGCCTCGGTTCATATACCCGCCTGTCTGCCTGTCTGCCTGTCCGTCTGCCTGCCTACCTACCTACTTACCCATCTGGCATGTCTCCCTCCTCACTGCCCTCTCTCTGTTCGTAGCACTAGGTCGGTAGACGGACAACAGAGGGATGAGTGGCTCACACCTCATCTTCCTCCTCGGCCACTTCCTCGCCATAGTTTTCTTCTTCGGCGACCTCGTCAACGGCAGCAGCACTCGCTTGTGCGGTCTTCCCGCTCGCCTTGCCAGCCATCTCGCCGTTTGCTCGGCCCGCACTCGGCGTTTCCCGAGCATCTTCGTCCATGCGCGCCGTCAGCTCGGTGTTGATGCGGTCTTGGAGAGCGATCGTCGCGGCGCGGAGGGCGCGGAGGTACGAAGTTTTTTCTTCGAGGCTTTGGTCGACGGCGGTTGGGACGGCGAGGGGCACTGAGTAGAGGAGCTGCGAGTCTCGTGTTCGGGGGGATGTGTATGTTGCTTGTAGGTGGACCGTCGTTGTTCCTGTGGTTGGTGGAGGGCTACCTGGAGTTGAAGTCGAGCTTGCCATTTTTTATTGTCGTTCTTGGTGATCGGCGGACGAATGAGTCCGTCGGTGATGGATCGGCTACTGGGTCTGTTCGTGAAATTCTCGATAAGCTTTGTCATGAGGCTAATGGATTGTTTGGGTTGTGGTATCATTGCTATCTTGAAAGGTGTGAGGTACCTACCTAGCTTACCTAAGGTGGGGCGAGGGACAGTGTGTATAATTTACCCCTCACGGTGGTTTCTCTACACCTTTACGAGCTACCTACCTGTAGACTTAAACCTTTACTTCGAACAAAGTTAATGCCCACCTACTACTACCTCTTACTTATACCTACTACCTAACCTACCTAAAGCTTCCAACAAACTACTACTAAGTAGGTAGGTACTGAGTAGGTCAGTCTTTCTGGTGACTAACTGCTTCCTACGCGTAATGTTCCTCGCTTCTGTTGTTGCCTTGGAGTTGATAGGCGACTAACCTTAGAATTTCATGACATCAGGAACGTAGTCGATTTTCGAGCGATCTTCTTCCCCTAGTTTCGTCTCCCTCTTTTCCTTTCTATGACGAGACGTTCACGAGGCTCGTCGCGGTAACAGACACCGGAGAGGCACGTTGCCAGCTCTAAGAGCTGACGTACAGGCCAGACCTTGATAGACAATCTTCTATTCGTCTCAACTACGAAGTCACCCGTAGACTATTGTGTTTGATAGATATCGTTACGTATGCTGTAGCGGACGCTTGAATGTTGGTTGGCCTTTGTCTTTCATTCCACTCAGCCCGGAATTCTCACCAGCTACGACGCCACGTTGGAACGGGTATGAATCCCCATGGAGCGAGAAATCCGAGCTTCTCTCTCTTACCTAGCGCATAGGTAGACTCGAGAAACCGGGCAACCTGTTGTGAGAGTTCATCGCGGGAAGGGGGAGGCTCATATGAGGTCGCCACGTATACAATCTCACACAATCTCACTTTCCAATCGTGGACGGTTGATGCGTCGTGATGATAAGAATTACTTGGCGAACTTGGCAACGCGACGCTGCCTCCATTGCCCCTCGACTCTAGGCCAAGAAAACACCTCCAAGTGCCGCATTGGGGCGTTTAAGCTCATAATGGCAAAACACCACTATGCCGACCTGGGCAGGCCATTGGAACGCCTAGGCAGACCTGAGAGATTCCCAAATAAGAAGGCGATGGACACAGGTGCCTCAAACCGCAACGCCGCGAGAGGTTGCCTTGGAGCAAAGGGGCCACGGCATGTATAAAGGAAATCATGGCGGCATGCCTTATCGTGGGAAGGGAGATTCCAGCTGCTGTTGCTGCTTCTGCTTCTGCTTCTGCTGTTGCTGTTGCTGTGCCGGCTGGTTGGGTATCCTACTATCCATCTACCAAGAACAAGTCGATTCCTGGTTCCATTTCCTCTGGGCAACAGAAAGACAGTAAACATGGTAGGTATTTCACGACTTGTGGTCGTCGGGACCATCATCCCTTTGGCTCTCGCCGCCGTCCGTTCCGATCCCAGGCCTGCCACCGAGTTACGACTTGTCAAGATATCGGAGGAAGATGCGGGAACATGGATGACCGAGGAGGAGAAGTTTGAGAAGCTCATCTCGAAGCGCATTGGGTTCATGGATATCACCGACACGATGGTACGTCAGCCGAACCAGCAGAGCGCGACAGACACGATGCCTTATCTCCGGCGAACGTGAATGTAGCTGACAGACTGACACAGGAACTTGAGGCAATGGGGGCAGCCCGAAAGGCCTCTAGGGCCCAGAAGAGGGCTACCTTCCCCTCGGCCCCGAGCCACCAGACGCAGGCCAACACGCTCATCAAGAACGTCAAACAGAGCAACTTGGAGAGCTGGACCAACACGCTAGCCAACTTCTACAACCGTTACTACCGGGGCTCGTACGCGGCAACGAGCTCTTCGTGGGTGTACAGCAGTTAGTCCCCCCGGAGTCTTCTATTCTCCCTTTCGGCATGTCCGAGAGCCGCAAATTGCCTTGAGGGGCATCTTTCGCTCTTGTTGCTTCTGCACGCTCGCGAGGCCCCGAGTAAGTTTCACCATAAGTAGACATTAGTATTGACCCCAGTGGTATAACAGCCGTCGTCAGCGTAGCCTCGGCCAACTCAGCCATCAAGGTGAAGCAATTTGCCCACTCGTACAGCCAACCCAGCGTCATCGCTACCATCCCTGGCTCCTCGGCTGAGGTCGTTGTTGTGTCGGCGCACTACGAGTACGTACTATAAATATTTTCATTTTTCATTTTTCTCGTACCCTTCTGGAACTAAGAAGTGGCTTCTGGAAACTGATAATAAAATTAACATGTTAACATATTTCTACAGCTCTATCGGGACCACTACTTCTGGCCGTGCCCCAGGTGCCGACGATAACGCATCTGTGAGTCTGTCTATCCCTAGGCCCGAGGGGTCAGGGCGTATTTGGGCAGAAATTGAATGCTGACGATGTGGCCACCAAAAGGGCGTCGTCGTTGTCCTTGAGGCGCTTCGAGTTCTCGCCGAAGCTAAATACGCCCCAGCGAACACTCTCGAATTCCACTTCTATTCGGGTTCGTCTCATCCCTAGCCCGCCCCTCCCTACACCTACCTGGCTGGGCGATGGTCAGGACAGAGAAAACACAACGGAGCACACGTGCTAATGTAAGGATCTCTAGGAGAGGAGGGCGGCCTGCTCGGTTCTCGCGATGTCTTCAACTCATACGTTCGCAGCGGCGTTGACGTCCTCGCCGTCATGAACCAAGACATGACAGGCTTCTCGCCCAACAATGTCATCGCCGTGTTCAGCGACTACTCTGACACCAACCTAAACACGTTCATCAAGAAGCTCGTGCCTGTGTACACAACTCTGCCAGTGTCTACGGATAGGTGCGGCTACGCATGCAGTGACCAGTAAGCATTATCCGAGTAGTCTTTTTTTTCCCTCCGTAATCAGCGCAGTATGGTGGATTTAAGACGAGAGAGTTTGGCATTGACGACCCTCGATCACTACAGTGCCTCGGCTTACTCTGCTGGTTATCCCGCCGCGTATGTGTGCGACGAGAACGTCCGCGACTCCTCGCCTTACATCCACTCAGCGCAAGACACTGTCTCGACCGTCAGCTTCCCGCACGTTCTCCAACACGCAAAGGTGAGTCCCGACACCGCCCGCCGTTTTCCGCGATCCGGGCGCGCTGAAGAAGAGTTACACAAGTACTGACGATTGCTATCTAGTTGACTGTTGGCTTTCTCGTGGAGGCGTCATACTTCTAGGTGAAGCGGGGGTGTGTCCTTGGGTCTTAGGTTATTTCTTAAGCGGCAATTGTCAACTGCGAGGATAGATTTTGTTAGCCGCAGTGGAACTATACGTGACCCTCTACTACTAGATGGACGGAAGAGGACAAGAAAACTAGCAGGGTGCCTTTCCAGCAATATATTCGCAAGACAAAGTTATTGCAAAGCTGCTAGCTACTGAATACCACAATAAACCTCAATAGTGCCTATTGAGAACGATCGTAATCAGTAACTCCAGACCTGGTCATTTCCTCTTCATCCCTCGCCCTCGCCCTCGCCCTCCTCACTCTAAACAATCCCATATTTACGAGGATCACCTGAACTTGTTTACCGACCCAGTTCTGTTCTTCGACACGACAATACAATACGATATATTGAGTCTAGCAGGTAACGTTTTCTGATATGTGGTGTTATCGATGGTAGTATGACCCATTACCTGTAGTACTCTATCGATCCGGAATGCTATCACTCGCGTTCATCATGCTTGGTCGGCTGACCACCTACATCTCACTCGTGCTGTGGCAATGTATTATGTTCACGCACGATGCAGACAGAGGGCATAAGGAGAGCAGATCTCTTCGTAGGTATCTATGCGTAGATAGCTGTACCCCAACTAGCCATTTACTTCGTCTACTTTCGGAATAGCTCATTCACTCACTAATAGTGCTGGTACTGGTATCCTGAATGTTCCCCGCGTCTACAACCCGACCACGCGCATCGTGCCATACCCAATCGTGACCACGACGAGAAGGGTCGCTATGCTGCTGGGAATCCCCCGGCTGATGAAATGCTTTACTGAGAGATACCGCTCGCCGGTCGCATCCTCCTTCATGATGGCGGCTGCTCACTGTTAGTCTCTGTGCGTATATGAAAGGCACAATCACGAAGAAAAAAAGAAACACTCACTCATATTAGGGAATCCGCTTGTTGGGAGACCCATGGCTGCACTGCACATGAGAGTGGTCACCATGACCAACAGATTCGGATGTGACTCTTCCATCTCCTCCCCAATGTTAAACACCAGCGGCAGGAGGATCAAAGCTGCCACCGTGTGGCTGATAAACGTGGCGATCACAAGTGCCAAACTCGAACAGATGAGGACGACGACGTAGAGATCGAGCTCATGCACCTCGGCCGAGATCTTGGCCGCTACTGTGTGGAGCAAGCCCGATGACTCGACGGCCTTGCCGAGGGAGAGACCACCCGCCGCGAGGATGATGATGGTCCAGGGGAAGTTGTTGAAATCCTCCTTGGTGAGGATTCCGACACCGAAGAAGATGACGATGGGCAGAATGGCGATGACACCCATGTGGCCGAACGTCGACTCGAGCGCGTGACTAGCACACCAGAGGCCAATGGAGGCCAGGCAGACGGCGGAGACGAACCACTGCAAGACCGTAAACTCCTCCCTGACGGAGCGGATGGGCACGATCGTCGTGCCTCTCCCTGGGTGGAATGTAACCAATAACAGGATCCAGATGAGGAGCAGAGAGACGACACCGACCGGGATGGCGATGAAAAGCCACTGGCCCCAGGTCGGCGGGGGGTCCATGATGTTTAAAGCCACAACGTTCTGCGGTGATGCGATGGGCGACAGCATACCGCCGATATTAGAGGCAAGTGCTATCCCCATGATGACAGCTTTAGACATACTTGAGTCGGACGGCAAATTGCGCAGCATCGGCTACCACGGAGCGTCAACATTATCTACGCTATACGAGGGTCGATCAGACACTCACCTCGATGATGCTGAAGCAGAGGACCGGGGCCGCCACATTGCTCACCAGCATGCTCGCGAATGCGGCCACAAACATGTTGGCAATCAGCACCGTCCGCGGCCGAGTGCCTGCCTTGCTCAGGATGAAGGTAGCGATACGCTTATCAATCTTACACTTCGACAAGGCCGCGGCAATGGTGAATCCACCTAATAGTAGCATGATGACGGGCGTCCACATGGCCGAGAAGATATAGCTCGTCGCTTTTGTCGACTCCAGTCTCCGATGCGATTCGTCTTCCGACCGGACCACCCTGAGGACAACGCAGAGGAAGGGGATAAGCAGTGACGTTACGAAAAGGGGGATCGCCTTCAGATAGTTAGGTCCATCGCACCGTGCCATGCATTGGGCGGAAAGGGGTGGGGAGCTTACTTCGGTGGCCCACAGCAGACTCACAAAAATGAGCATGGCCAAGCAATTCTGCTGTTCTGGCGTGTCTAGGATGGGGATGGTCAAGAAGGCGAGGAAAACAGCAATGATGCCCAGTATAGTCAATACGGTCGACCCGAATAACCAAGTTGGGCAAGTAAAACGACCAAAAGGTGTGGTGAAATCCTTGCCCGATACGGCAGGAACATCGTCGCCCTGTAGTCTGACTTTTATTCCGTCGCTCGAGGTGCCGAGGAGACCCTTCCCTAGGCTGGCCGCTTCCGCACGCCGCTCCATACCGATCAAATCTCGCCAGACCGTATTCCTCTCCCACACAACGTGCTCCCTGAGGTGCGAGCGCAGGGCCTTCTTGGCGAGGGTCTCGTCTCCCTGGGTGACAATGTCGGCATATGCCTTCTCCATCTTCTCGATATTCCCCTCCAGCTGCGTCTTCGTCTCGTGCAGGAAGGGGTAAGACGAGTTGACGGTCGCTTCCATGTACTTTGGACGGAGCTCCTTGTCGATGATCTTGTCGAATTTCTTCAAGATCTTGTTGAAACCTGTCTTGTTCAGCTGTACGAAGGATTTGAGCTCGCACAGCTGGACATAGAGGCTGACGATGCGCTTCTTCAGCATGATGCCATCCGAGAAGAACTCGGCGGTCTCGGCGTAGTCGTCGAAGCCCACACTATGCCTGCGCATCGACCTGGTGAGCTCGGTAGAGGCGGTCATGTCCGTGGGAGCAGGGAGGTAGGAGCCTGGGCGGCGTCGTCCGTAGCCGCTACCGATGCTGGGCCGGCGGTTCCCATACAGCGCCGATGTCTCGTCCCGGTCGTCATCGTCGCTGTCATCGTTACCATCCTCAGTAGAGAGAACACTGTGGGCGCCACGGCCACCCCTCGAACTACTGGCACGCTTGACCTGGTCGACGCCGGGATTTAGCAGGGCCGATCGTTGGAGGTCGTGCTGTCCGCCTCGTCCGGGGTCGTCAAACGAGTCAATGTCGCGCAGCAGTTCACCGACCTCATCTACGAGCTCCCTCTCCTTGACGCCAAAAAAGGAAGAGATCTTCTCCAGCTCGACATCGAGGGACCTGGAGAAGACGGTCTCGGGGTCTTCGTCCCGAAGCAGTGGTCTCGTCTCGACATCGGTAGCACCGGGCTGGTTAGTGGTCTTCTCGATCTGATAGATGCTTGAGAAGGAAAACGGGTTAGCCGGTACGGCGGGAACGCGGGAAATGGGAAAGAAAGGGGGAGGAGGCGGGCCAAGACGCACAGCTTCTTGAGGTTGCTGTAGGCGATGTAATGGCTGCTCCAATCGGGGACGGCGTTGAACTGGATGCTGTGGGAGAACTTCATCTCGTCCTGCTCGTCGAGCCACCTCTTCTTCTCGGCCCTCTTGCGCCACTCTCGCCGCTCTCGCCGGCCGTGCTGATCGTGCTGGTCGTGCTGGTCGGGCGAGTCAGGCGAGTCAGGCGAGGTCCGCTGTGGCGGGTATTCTTCGAGCTCGACCTCGTCGCCGACGGGGGCGTGCTTCCGGGCTTGGTGACTCCCCCCTCTGTCGCTCGGCTCTGTCAGGGTGGCTCGTCGGGCAAGATCAGTGCCACGGGAAGAGGAGGGATGCGACGGTATGCGCGGACGCGGAATGGTGGATGGGATGCCCCGGGGAGGGTCAACGATGCGTCGTGACACTTTGAGCGCGAGCTGCTCGCGACGAAGAGCACCTGGTGCGCGGTCAGGCAGTCGGGCAGTCAGACAGTCGGCGTGGTCACGTACGGTGGTCTGGAGAAGAAGATGAACGGAGGCTATATCATGGCTCTCGGGTCGGGAGATACGTATTTGAAAGATGATCGAGTTCGCCTTATATACATACATAACCTTATAAGCATGGGATGTATGTACTTAGCGGGTCGTGTAACTTGGGTGCATGTGCAGGTGGCTGACGACCTCAATGTGCATGTGATTCAACCATCTGAAGCTCACCGGTTCCCGGTCTACCCCATTTTTGGCCTTTGCCTTGTATTTTAATTTACCTAACCTATCGGTAGTAACCCATTAGAGTAAGTGAATGCGAGGAGCACAATGGATGATACTGAATAGGGACAAGTTCCCCCTTCTAATCTGAATAATCTGAGATGTCTAGGAACTTGAGGTCGTCAACCTCATCAAGTGAGGGCTTTCAGGCGAGGCGTGTTATCCAGTCCTTTAAATCAGGGTATCAAAGGACCGGTAAGATGGTAAGATGCCTTCAATTCTAGTATAAGTGCTATAACACTAACACATATTTTGGTCTACTGTTTATACATGGTCTACAAAGTAGTGTAGTATATATAACCCACTAATTACCTTTTCTCTTGCTTGATCACATGCATTTTAACCATATCCCAATTATTAATTAATAGAGGCTTCTTTCAAGTTACATACTAGGTATAGCAATCATATGTCTCGACGCTTAATGTACATGATAAGAGAACAAACTTTACCTACATAGTCGTGCTGGTCCATCGCCGTACTTGGTCTCAGCTGCACTAATAGCAGAAACAAACGCGTACTGGTCGAAAATCTGGCACCGTACTAGCACAAGCATACCCATATCGCCGCTCAAGGGCTATTTTATTTATCGAGATCGGCCTTCCGTTACGAAGTACTTATACGCGGACGTGAGTTGTAAGGCGCGGTAAGATAAGAGTGTGTGAGTGTTTTACAAGTAAAGTTATGGAATCATTCTAATTTTAAACCAACTCGCACGCTTAGCAGAACGCGTCCAACGTCGCATATTTATTTTCTTTTCCCCTTTCAATAGCGGCGCCTGAGCAAATGCGGCGAGAGCGCTAAACCTAATTTGTCGTCCGGTACAAAATTGGTGATACTGCAAGTACCTAACACTACGGCACCCCCTCAGCCCGGCCCTCACCTGTTGTCAACTCCATATGTCATCAAGGTAGAAGAAGACCACGATGGCCTCTTTCTTAGTGCTGAGCTAGCTCCACACCGCGCTTAACCGACGGCAGGGCCGCCAATCTATCAAGCCACTCCTTGACGTTTGGGAATTGAGCGTAGTCGATGGCTTGAGCATCAGTGGTCAGTAACTTTTCTCTCTCCAGGGAAACGGGAGGCGCTTGGCTCTCGGGACTACTCACTCTCGTCTCCGAGCGCCTTGACGACCGAAAACTGCCACATGTACCACGAGATGTCGGCAAAGGTGAGCTTGCCCCCTACGAGCCAGGGCCCCTTACTGCCGTCCTTCGCCTTCTCTGCCGCCAGGTGGCCCTCGACGACGCCCGTGACGCGGTTAATCTCCTTCACGTAGCGGTCGATCGCGCTCTGCACTTTCTCCGGATGGTATCTCGTGAACCACTTTCCTCACAGTCGGTCAAGTCAGCGGCGCTGTCTCCCCCGGCACCGGGAGAAGGGAGCATGGGAGCATGGGAGCATGGGAGCATGGGAGCATGGGAGCATGGGAGGGAGCATGGCAAGGACGTCGTTCCACTCACCACCGCCTGTCCATAGTAAGGGCCTTGGCCGGTCACCTGGTAATACAGCCACTGCTTGGTGAGATAGCTCTCGTTGGAGCCCCTGGGAAAACTGATCTTGTTCTCCTTGTCGTACGTCTCCACGAGGTACTCGATGATGGCGCCGGACTCCCACAGCGTAAGGTCCGTGTTAGGGTCGTAGATGGCGGGCAGGCGGCCGTTGGGGTTCACGGCGAGGTAGTCTGGCTTCTTGATGTCCGCAAAGGTGGTGGCGGCGACCTCGTAAGGGAGGCCAAGCGCCTCAAGGATCATGATGACCTTGGGCGGATTGGGGCCTCCCTTGCCGTGGGTTATTATAGGCTTCAGATTGGACGACATGGTTGCGCGATGGCGGGCGTGATTTGCTGAGATAGTAGCAAAGAAAAATCAGGAAACAACTGTGGTGCTGGGTGGTTAAGTTTCTGCCTCGTGCCCGCACCGGACCCGCTGCTTATATATACTTGACTACGACAGTCCTGACGTGCGGGTAACGTATGTGCACCAGTTGTTTCGGCGCGAGGCAGTAGGTAGCGCAAGCTACGTAAGTATGCTACCTACATAGTTGCATGTTAGTTGAATTTCGGAATCCCGGGCACCGGCACTCGAGATTACAAAGCCACTAGGATGAGCTTATCCTCCGTCGGCGCCAGCAGCTCCTAGATTGGTCGAATAAACTTCGGTAGGGTATTTATTTCTAAGCGCGCGCGGGACCAGAATACCGACTGCCCAGTGGTACCTAAGCAAGTATACACAAGATGACAGGACGGATGTGTAGTTTCGTGCATGGAACCCCCTGAAGGTTCATACCTACCCTCGAGTATACACCATTCAAGCTTACTAATATTATTAATCAAAATTGCTCGACGGCTTGCCAGTCGGCCGAGGCGTTGCCCAGCTTCAAGCCAAATAATCTCCTCTACCAAGAAGGCCTTCAAGGCACTACAGCCGTTCTCACTGCCTTCAACAACCCGCCATCCCCCGAAATGGACGTACGGGGGGGGAGGGGTGGCTTCCGCATTCAGTGCGCTAGGGACGATCAAACGACCCGGGAATTCAACGCCGGGTACCTAGTGAGGTGCCACTCGCAGCCAGGCTAAAAGCGGAGGCGACCATCGTGTAATACTGACTCGATAGTGTCAACCTAAGATAAAATCCACACGAAATACTACCAGATCCCACATAATTTAGTAGCGCTCAATATAACGCCTGTAATTCCGGGCGCAAAAGAAACATGCGAAGAAGGGTGACTGTTCGGTCTTGGACTATGGCGGAGTCGGGACTTGTACAAGTAAGGAGCCTATAATTGGTGTTGGTTGGTTTGATATGGACAAACAAACCTAAGAGTTAGGCGTAGAAGGCGGAAGAAACAAGTCTTGTGTGAATACTACATTTGCTGTTACATTGACCTAAGGTGATGATGATATATTGGGGCATTTCACTTGCTCGGCAGTATTGTTCTCCAGGTTTCACGGGAGCACATCTAGTCCTCAAAGGCCATCACCGCTTGCTCACGGACCCCGGTTGGCCTCCCAAATGTAACCCGTGCGTACTTCCTCGTCAAGTCCATGACAATGGTGAAGAGTGTCTCGTTCTCGGACTTGCCTTCCCGCCGTCGATTTATAGAACTGGGGTATCCGTCCGTATCTTGGAAGACGTCCGCCACGGCGTTGAAGGTGGGATCGGCAATCTGGGCCGTGAGCTCACGGATTCGTGCAAGTCTAGCCGGCGAGTCCTCCAGCCAGGGCCGCTCATCGGCGTCTGACGTGTTGAGAATGAGGTGGTTCGTATGGCACACCCGGCTCATGTCGTCCATCGGCACCTCCCTCACCCACTTGCTCGTGCACTCGAGCCCCGTCGAACCCGTGCCATCCCCGATCAGAATATGCCCGCTGCCGGCTACGCCAACCCGCTTGATGGCCTCCACCGCAGCCGCGCGCGATGGCGATTCCAAGACTTTCCGTAGCGCAAAGTGGATGGGCAGCTTCGCCGTGTCTACACCGCGACACCTGATGGCATTCAGACAGCAGCCGACGCCATCGGCGTTGAGCCCGATCTTGCCCATTATGCCGGCCTCGGTCACCATGGAGAAATCCGGGATACCGGTGCCTGGTTGCGAGACGTGGCAGATGATGAGGTTTGGGCCTTGCTCAGGCATCCAGTCCCAGTTCTGACCGAGGAATGAGCCTGACGGCGCCAGCCATCCTAGGCTCGTGCAGCCGTCGCTCGGGGCCCCGGCGACATCCCCTGCCACGTCCGAAAAGAGTCCAAACATGATCTCGGTCCGGATATTCAGGGCCAGTATGTCGAGGAATGTGGAGCGAGCTCCCTCGGCGATGCCTCTGATCTCCTCCAGGTACCGGGGTGCGATGCTTTCAAGAGGCTGGACGTATTTTGCCGCTTCTTGCACGACGTCGGGCCATGAGAGCGAGCATGAAGTCATGAATAATTGGCTATAGAAGGCTATGGATCCCGTGATCTGATCCCTGGCAGCGGTCCCATGCGTTAAGCCTATCTTGCACGCGCAACTTTAGTAGGATCCAGACAGTTGTCGCATCGGGGGTAGCTGTTTTGATAGAACATAGATGGGAAGATATCTTACCTCGCGAGGGCTCCCTATACACTTGATTTCAAGCATATTGTGTGTGTGTGAGTTATACTATCTCCCAAGTGGTTCAATAAGAACTAAAGGCGAACAGCTTAGAGCTGGTTGTGCTCGTTCTTATTTCCCCAGACCTAGGCCGCCGGCTAAACCCGATGATTTGAGGACTTCAAACACCGTGCAGTAAATCGAGGAAGAACCTACAACCTTGTTCTCTCCCCGCACTCTACCATTGCCGCCGCTGCCAGGAAACGAAGTGCGGAGTTGAATAGGTATGCTTCCCCAAATTTGAGCCCTCTCACTACTGACTGCCTACGTACAGACCTACAGTGGGTCTGAACAAGCCCCGACCAGTTTGGGATTCTCGCATTTTGTCATCTTCAACGTTTTACTTCGTACATCAGAAAATACCTCGGTGCCTCTATAGAACGCGGGCACGGCCATGGCATAGGTGGCTGTCGCGGGTGGCTTGCGAGGGTGCAGGGGCAACGGCATTCCACCTGACCCGCCCTCATCATTCATGACCTCATCATCCATGAATGATATGTGATAATGCTGGCTGGGGTCGCATTGGGAGGGACCTCTCTAAGCTCGGCTGTGATGAGGGAGGCAAGACAAGAAGTGCGCTACGCTACCTACCAATACTGGCTTAGGTACGTGGGTAGCCTGACCGAACCAGACGGATACGTACCTATCTATAGATATATATAGATACGTATGGATATAGATGTCAATCAATATTCGTACGAACACGCCGCTACCTGCCTAGCACCTCGAGTCAACCGGCTGAGGCGTTCCCGTGGCCTTGTCAATTGCTCCCGTCGGCAGATCACGCGGCGCGGTCACTCACTTATTCACGAACTAACCGCGTAGGTGGGTTTCCCCTCACCACATCCATCACCTGCGAAGACATTGCTACGTCGATAAAAGCGGTCGTCGACCATACATACCCGCGCCCACCCATATAATCAAGATGGCGCCTACGCGCAGATACACGCCATCCCTCGAGATGCAGAAACGCACGCGAAAGGAACGCGGCTTCGACGAGACGGAACAGGACTTGCCCGGTCTCTTCACCACCTTATCCGCCGTCGCGACAGCGTTTTCCACCAAGGACAAGCTTTACGCCGTCCTCTCCTACCTCGGGCTGAAGAACCCCGTACCTCGCCCCGTCACGGCGAGCGACACGGTATGGCTGCTGGACAATACGGCGTACCGCAACCAGAAGACGAGCCTCTGGGAGGCCGAATGCGTCGCCGCCGTGTTCTCACAGCACTCTTCCCTGCCGCTCGCCTACGCCGTCGATGCCATCGCCGACAAGATCAAGTTAGAGGAGCGCGACCTGGCCCACAAGACACTCGAGGAACGCATCGGGCCCTTCGTGCAAGACATCAAGCCCGGAACCCGAGTCAAGGCACTCCATCGCGGGCGGTCGCTTATCAAGCTCGGGCCGGGCGGACATAATGGCATCAGCAGCCAGACGAAGAAGTTACCGGACGGGAGCGACGGCGAGGTGGTCCCCACGGTTGCCCGGGTGCCCAAGGGCGCGAACGGTCTTCTGGAGATGAGGACGTTTTATGCCGAGGCCGAGGGTTGGGGCGTGATTTCCGGTACAACGATCCCCCCGAACGAGAGAGAGAGAGAGAGAAGCGCACGAGCGAGTGAGCGTGGGGGCTGACGCGGCGTAGATATCGACGACACCATCAAGATCACGCAAACGAGCGACCCCATCGGGATTCTGCGAACGACGTTTATCGAGGGCCCGGATCCTATCCCTGGCATGCCCGAGCTCTACAGGCATATCCACTCTCTCATAACACCGACGTCGTCGTGGTTTTACCTGTCGGCGTCGCCGTACAATCTCTACCCGTTTCTTCGCGAATTCCGGCAGGCCCACTACCCTCACGGCACCATCATCCTGCGCGACTCGAGCTGGATGACGGTCCGCGGTCTGCTGACGACCCTGACCCTCGGCACCGAGGCGTACAAGGTCGATCGCATGGAGAAGATCCGTTCCTGGTTGCCGGAGCGGAAGATGATCTGCGTCGGTGACTCGACGCAGACGGATCCGGAGGCTTATGGCGAGATGTAAGTGACGGGTCTGGCCCGGTCGAACGCCGTCGCATTATTGACTCGCGTCGTTGGACTTAGTTACCGGAGATACCCGCAATGGATCAAGGCGATTCTCATCCGCAAGGTCGAGGACATTGCGGCCATCGGCATCGAAGCGAAGAACGAGCCCGAGCGCTTCGAGAGGGCCTTTCGGGACGTGCCGCCTGACGTCTGGCACGTATTTTCGGACCCGGGGACGTGTAGAAAGG
The DNA here is from genome assembly GCA_022578855.1 of Nemania serpens. Lineage (NCBI taxonomy): Eukaryota > Fungi > Ascomycota > Sordariomycetes > Xylariales > Xylariaceae > Nemania > Nemania serpens. The sequence goes on along the minus strand of MU396797.1, from coordinate 9,921 downwards.
TGGTCGAGGATGTCGTCTCTGCCCATTCATTCGCGCCGAACGACGAGGACCACGGGCTCGTATAAGAGGGCGATGGAGGGCGATCGGCATGGAGTGATTCGGGAGTCTCGACGAGCAAGCCGAGCTCTGGTGCTCCTCGGCCGGGTTGTTGGGGGATGGCGACAATGGAATGGCGATGATTTTATTCGTTGTATAAGTGAGAAGTACCTAGTACTTCGTAGACGATTGGACATTACTATAGATGGATAGGTACCTGCTTTGTACCTGATACTTAGATACCCCTGTGTGCTCTTTGCTCCAATAGAATACACTAATTTTAACGGGCACTTTAGGTATTGAATCAAGTATGTGCCTGGTACAAATATCTCCACGACATCTTCGTCAACCGCCTATAGACCCACAATACCCCTGTTTACAGTATTTCTATTGGTTGATATACCCTTGACTAGTGCTACTCGAAGTCTGGTACTAACCTCGTTCTTGATTGGACAACATGTGAAGACAACATCGCAGCAATACCACAGTATGATGGATGATGTAGGTATTTCCTACCATCACCTGCACATCGTGCTGCCATGCTCCCTCACAGGCGCTCTCCAGTAGCCTCTGGCTTGCTTCCCATGCCTAGTTCTCCAACCGCGTCTTGGGCCCTCTACAGAGCCCGTCTCGCGTCCGTCGTCCAGAGCGTCGACGTCTCCGTCTTCGTCGCATTCTGGCTCTTTGGTACGCCTCTTCCTCCTCGTACACACGTATATATAAATATATTTTTATATATATCTCTATCTCTATCTATCTATATCCGTCCATTGACACGTCTCTTATGTGTAGGCTTGATCAACAATGTCCTCTACGTCGTCATCCTCTCGGCCGCCCAAGATCTCGTCGGCTCCGGAGTGCCCAAGGGCCTCGTCCTCCTCGCCGACGTCCTGCCCTCCTTCGTCACCAAGCTGATCGCCCCGTACTTCATAGACCGCGTGCCCTACGCCATACGTATCCCCCTCTTCGCCTTCATCTCGTCCGCCGGCATGCTCATGCTCGCGTTAACGCCTCCCGATACCTCCGTCGCCAGTAAGATGGTCGGGGTTATGCTGGCAAGTTTGTCCAGCGGCGGAGGCGAGCTTAGCTTCCTAGGCCTGACGCATTATTACGGCCACATGAGCCTTGCCGCCTGGGGTAGCGGCACTGGCGCCGCCGGCCTGCTTGGCGCCGGCCTCTACGTCCTACTGACCGACTGGCTGGGGTTCAGCGTGAGGAACAGCCTCTTGGCTTCGGCTTACCTGCCCGTCGTCATGCTCATCAGCTTCTTCCTCGTCCTTCCGAGAAGGGTCCTTCGGGAGGCCGCAAAGGCCAGGGACTACCAGCTCCTTCGGGAGGATGACGAGGCCACGTCCCACCCCGTCGGCGGAACCCCAGCAGTGCATGCGGCCTCGAGTCTTCTCGCCCCAGGCCCTGCTGTCGTCGTCACCGCCCCTTCTGACGCCAGTCGAGACGTGTCGCCGAGGATTGCCGACCAGCTTCGACGCGCCAAGTCTCTCGTTTTCCCTTATATGCTTCCGTTGTTCCTGGTCTATTTAGCCGAATATGTCATTAATCAGGGTGTGTCACCAACATGTAAGTGAGGCTGAAAAGCCACCCTCTCTCTTGGGTATTGGCTGTGCTATCGCCCGAGGACAGGCCTCTTGGCCTGCCCAGTCCCATTGCTCGAAGCTCGAGGCTCACCCAGAATGGAAATAACTAACCCCTGGTGACAAAGTGCTCTTCCCCCTAGAGTCATCGCCCTTCGGCGAGTTACGAGACTTCTACCCAATGTATGGCTTTCTCTACCAGCTCGGCGTCTTCATCTCTCGCTCCTCCATTGCCTTCGTGCGTGTCCGCCATCTCTATCCGGCATCACTGCTTCAGGTCGGAAATCTTGTGCTACTGACACTCCACTCGCTGCTCAACTTCATCCCAAATGTCTATGTCGTATTCATCATCGTCTTCTGGGAGGGTCTGCTCGGTGGCGGTGTGTACGTGAACACGTTCGCCGGCATTATGGAAGACGTCCCCTTCTCGGAGAGGGAGTTCAGTCTAGGAGCAACGAGCGTGAGTGACAGTGCCGGTATCTGCATCGCCGGTTTCGTGAGCATGGCCATGGAGGTGTGGCTATGCAACTACCAGGTTGAACACGGAAGAGATTTGTGCAAGAAGATCAAAGTCGGATGATAACGTTGCCGGGCAAGCCTTGTCCAAACCATAGAAATACGCCATTCTATTTGCGACGCGGATACCGCACGAGCCCTAGCCCTCGGCCGGGTGGCGCCGTGCCATATGCGAACTGAGCTTATATAGAAGATTGCCCTACTAAGTAGACAGGTGTCTCATTGTTGATTCCATACGACGGCACAAGATTGAAACTGACAATCCAACGACCGGCCGGTACCGTCGAAAGCAAAAAATCCATCAATAGATGGACCCCGGGTGGTAGGGTAACCTACACCCGGCGTTACCTCTCCACCATCTCTTTGAAGAGGGTTGCGAGGGGAGGCGATAAACCGCTATTCATGCCGAGCATTGATCTTTGGTCAAGGTAGGTCAGTGTATCTCTGCCGCCGGGTTATGGGCATTCAAAGAGCTTGGATAGGTGTGGAAGAACTACAGCAGTAGCAGCATACCTATGGTAAGTAGCCATGATAGAAGGGGCCGGTCAAGTATATATAAATAGTGTTAACACGCCACTCTCTCGGCTAATAATTATGGTTCCTTGCTAGCCATCGTGACTTTGTGGTATCTAGGCAACAAACAGAAGGGAGTATATGGATATGGGCCCGAGGTAGTAAAGCCTCACCCTGTAAGGAGCCCATGAACAGGATAATGTGATAATGTGACGGAAGACGCGAGAGACAAAACCCGTTCCGCGACGCCCACTGATACAGCAAGTCCGTAGAGAGGTGTAATCCATGCGCATCCCGTCCCGTCTCGTCGTCTCGTCCCTCTACCCCGTCCTTTTACCCCTTCACAGAGCCGTCATGGCCGTCTTCCTCCGCCTTGATCTGGCGGGCCTCCTCTTCCCTGACCGCCTCCCCGGCCGCGCCCATGATGGCCCCCTTCCTGAACGCCTTCCTCAACTCGCAGCGTCCGAGGCTCCTCCCACCGGCCCGGCACTCCCCGCAGTCCTTGCCGTGGCGCACCATGAGCACGTGGAGACCGTACTTGTCCTCGTCGGGGATGCGGGCGTCGAGATGGGCGTGCGTCTGGTCGCGCGTGGCCTCCGCCGGCCGCCAGCCCAGCAGGCCGGTTATGCGGTGGACGTGGGTGTCGACGGCGAAGCTCGGCCGCCGTAGGCAGAAGAGCAGCACGCAGCTCGCCGTCTTGGGCCCGACGCCCTTGAAGGTGATGAGCTCGCGCATGGCCTCGTCGTCGGGGGCGTCGAAGAGGTGGTCGAGCGAGTAGGCGCCGTAGCGCGCGCGCGTCTGCGCCAGGATGTCGAGGATCACGCGCGACTTGACCACGGCGAGGCCGCCGCTCTCGATGGTCTTGGCGAGCTTCGCCGCGCCGCCCTCGACGATGCGCGCCCAGGCGTCGCTGGCCCCGTACGCGGCGTCCATGGAGAGCTTGGCGCGGCTGCTGTTGGCGTCGCTCGTGTTCTGGGAGAGGATCGTGCGCACGAGCGCGTCGAGCACCGAGGCCGAGTCCCCGCAGCCGGACCGCGTTGTCGGCGCCGCGACCTCCTGTGGCCGCGACCGCGCACCGTGCAGCGAGGTGAGGATCGCGTGGGCGAGCTTGCATTCGTCCGGGCTGGGGCGCGGGAAGTCGGGGTACGGCGACTTTCGCGTCGCCGCGAACTGCGAGTAGGATTTGAGCTTCCTCGCCCGCAGGTCGTCGGATGCCGTCTTGCTCTCGTTCCCGTTCCCGTTCCCGTTCCCGTTCTCGTGTCTTCTCTTGCTTGAGCCGGCTTGGATGAGCGTGCTGGTGTCGTCGCCATCGTCTTCTTCGACCTTGACCGGCGGTGTCGCCCGAGGAGACGTGTCCTCCGCCTTGGCTTCCAGTTCCACGACCCTCTCTCTCCCCTTCCCTTCGCTTGCTTGCTCATCTTGACCTACCGTGCCCTCACGTTTGACTCTCTTGCTTCGCCGGAGCGCCACGGTCGGGAGCGAGTCTGCGAGCCCTCTCTTCGCTCTGGCTCTTGGCGTTACTTTCTCCTCGCTCGCGCTCTCGTTCTCATTCTCACCCTCTCTCCGCCCCTTCTTAGACTTGATCTCATTCCCATGGGCGGCCATGTCGTTGATCTCTAGCGTCGCGCGTCTTGCGCTGCGCCGGCGATTCACACGATCTTCTGTGGTTTTCGTCTTCGTGTTGTGAATGGTCTTCGCCATGACGGAAATGAAACGGACGACCGAGGCTGCTCTCAGGGACGGAACCACGGAACATGCGATTACCGCCGCGTAAATTTGTAAACGGATAACAGTTCACACCAAGACGCGAGAATATGCCAGATGATTCCGAGTGACTCCCACCAATGCGACGGTGACGTGGTGGCGACATGTAACTAAGCGACATGTCTCTCTCTACACTACTTCTTTGCTAGTTGAGGGCCGATGTCAATGTCAACGTGGTGATGTCAGGGGCTACATTTACTCGAAGTAGTTAGTCTCTACGCCACGGCACCATTTGAACCCTGTCCGTGTCAGCACCCAAGATCAGCTGTTCCCTTCCGAACCTCATTTCTAATCTATTGACGCCCTATCTGGGGTCGAAAAGCCAGCACGATAATTGACGGCATGATCAGTCGTGCAATAAGCAGCAGGGGAGAGGGAAGGAGATGAAATAATTACGAGCATGGCAAGCGTTTCAAGAACACCTCAACCCCGTCGACCCCGGACAACTGAAGTTCATATTGATACGCAGCAAACACGGAACATTCGACAGGGAAGTTCTGCACAGAGTATCTGAACTCGTCCTGGCGCTTGGGACGAGGCTAGATAGTTCACATATCGGTAGCGGAGTAGCTTGCGAGGTGTCTTGTCTTGTATGCAGGTTCTTTCGAGGTAGTCAATGAAACTCTACAAATATTGCCCAACGTCCAGTCCAATCTCTGGAGAGTCACCTATCAATCGATGATGTCTATCTAGCCTAGTTTCTCTATCCGTTGGGACACCCAATCGGTTCACACAAACGCCAGGGCAGATTGTCAACCCGTGCTGGTCTAGGCGACCGGCTATACTATGCCGTTCTATGAATACATAATGCTACACGATAGGTCTTTCAACCTACGCGAGTCTTCAGACTTGGCCTTCTCCCGAGACCGAGCCATTTCCTAACGGCCCCCCCTCTCTGAGGCGCAGGTGGTGCCATGCTTTCAACCACCGTTGGCGTAACAGCGGGGCACGCCTCCGTTTCCGCGGCTTGCGATGTGTCTAGAGTCACCACGTCGGGACCGCCCAAGCTCGCGTCCGTCTGTGGCAGTGGTGGCCGATTTCGCATAATCGGGGGTGGCGTGGCACTTGAGAGTTCATTCTCGATCATATGAGCCGGACGTGTTGCCCACGGCATAGTCGCAGGGGGCGGGACACTACATCTACCTGATGGTCGCCTGAGATGGCGCAAATGAGCTTGCGCTATCGGGGGGGCTCGCGGTAGCGCCGCCGACGAAGGACGAATCGATTCCGTGGCGCTCGAGGCGGTTCCGTGGCTTTCGTGGCCAGACCTGCTAAAAAGCGAGTTGAGGCCCAGAGCGCGCGTCCGCGACTGTAGGCCTGCTATGGGCGGGTAATGGCTTTTCTTCGTAAGCCCCATATCCTGTCGGGTTGCGGGCCGCATTAGTAGTCCGGACCCATCAACGCTGTTGCTTCTCACTCTCGCGTCGGCCCTAACGACGCTGGCATCGCGGGACGTCCATCTTCCCACCTTCTCAGTCAGCGAGGAGAGCGGAAAGTGGCCCGCGGCTTGAGCATTCAAGCTCGATCTACGTGAGGGAGGTTCCGGGCCGTTTGCCGTAGACTCTGGTGGGTTTGGTTGATGCGGCTGTGACGAAGTCGCCAACTCATCAATTGGATCGCGCCTGAGAGCCGGTACCGGTGACCCAAGGAAGCCTCCACCCTTGAGTGCCCCAAACATGGCATCCGGCTGCCAGCCTTCCGAGTCGACGGGAAAGGAGAACAAATCGGGAGAAGGCGGACGCACCTGATCCTGGTGAGCAGCGCAGCGAATATTCTTCTCGGGCTGGAAGCTCTCCCGCATCCAATAATCACAGCTCGCCGTGTCGGAGCGAGCATCGGCGCCGCCATCAGAATCTGAGTCTGAGACGAAGCTATCCGAACGAGGCCGCCCAGCGGTGGGAACTTTCGCTGCCGAAACCGCCAAATGGCCCAAGTCAGATAACCGCCGCTTTTCGTCCCCCTTCGTGAGACCGTGAGGCAGAAACTCGGGGCGGTCTCTGGAAATCGCCGAGAACGCTACATTTCGTACATTCGTACCAGGTCTAGCCGCGTGCCTGGCCAACGACCTTAGATATTTGTTACCGTGAGGCAGCGACATGCCGAGAAATCTCTGGGCGTGTGCGTCCTCGGATCCGGGAAGACTATCCTCTGAGCCAGAAGGGCCCTGGTGTTTTCCAAGAACCGATGAAGAGACGGTATCAGGAGTTGGCGGCAGAGCGTGAGAATTGGCCAGCTCCTTGTGAGCTGAATAGTTTGTCAAGACCTTTTGTAGCGCTTCCCTCCTTTCTTGGCTGCTCGTCGCCTGAGATGGCGTCGGGGTCACGACACTTTTCCTACGACTTGAAATAGCTAGTCTAAAGGTGTCGTCCATTGAATTTGCTTTCTCGCCTTGCTTCTCTATTTTCCGAACCGGCGACTCTCTGCAGAGGACGTTTTTCGCCGGCATGTCTTGGACAGACAGGCTAGTTGCCGTTCCTGACGCCAAGTTAAGTGTACTGTGAGGGTTCGTATTGCCCTCAATCGGCAAGGGGCTCATGATGGCTCTCTTAGTTGGCGTTGGTGAGCGGTGGCCAAACGTGCCATCCATGCCCGAGACATAATCCAGCGGTGGTATCTCAAAACCATCTTGCCCCTGTTTAGAACCGTAGATGCTCACAAAAGAGCTCTCGCTCAGCATGCTGACGCTAGGACTGGCCACACAGTTCACTTCGCTCACGTCGGCGCTCGACGCAGAGACTTCAGAGACCTTGCGGATATGCCTGAGGCTAGCACGTGTTTGTAAGACGACACTCCGTAAGTGCCGAGTTTGTGAGCTTCGGTCCGACAAAAAACTAGGCATACGGTCGAGGGATTTCGGCTCCGTCGACACCAACGCGCCGTGAGCGCTCGGCCTAGGCGTCTCACAACGTAGAGAGTGGGAGACGTTGGACCAAGACCGTCCGTAGGACTCGTCGACCTCGATCTGCCGAATCATCTCCTTCTCCTGAACCAACTCATCAACCCTCGCCTCAAGCTTGACTATCATATTCACGGCCTCCTCGATGGCCTTGTCCCTGTTGACAAGCTCAGAGAGCAGGTTATTCTGGATGTCCGTCAATTCCTGATGATCTCTCTCGAGCTCTTCCACTCTTGTTTCCAAGGCGGACTGTTTCTCGCGTCGGTGGAACAATTCTAACTTGAGATCGAAGTTCTGCTTATGCAGAGTGGAAACGGCCTGTAGGTGGCTCGCGTTAGTCGGACGGAACCCAGGGAAGACCCGCCCCATACAACTAGGCGTACCTTTTCTATCTGCTTCGCTCCCATCCCAGTCTGGCTTGAATCATCATCGTGGCTTGAACCCGGCCGTAGTTCAGCTATCTGCTCTACATGCCTGTATCTTTTACCGGGTGAATTTTGTATGTGCCCATCCCAACTATCACCGACTGACGAGCTCGTGTCGATCCCGGATTTCCTAGCCAGCCGTTCACTCTCTGCCCTTCTTTCCTGTTGCAGTCTTTCCTGGAGTAGGCTGGAGGCCGGTGTCCTTGGTTTTAGATCGTTGCTTGACTCTCCAGATAAATGCAGTTGGTGTCTCATGCCCGCCGTTTCTTTATCATATTGGCTATGGTTATACATATGAGGATGGGGATTCGGCGGCCCAATTGCGTGTGAGCGAGAGGAGGAAGTGCCCGTACTTTCGGTCATCCTGGGGCTGTGCATCGTGCTGCTGGCCGTGCTGGCCTGTGAAGGGCCACGATGATGCAAGCGCCCCTGGGCCTCTTTACGAGGAACGGCGGCCTCCATCTTCGATAGCCCAAGGTGTCTCCAGCTGACAAGAGCAAGGGGCGTTCCGAGCTATGGACGTTCCATCTGGAACTACGAGGCCAGTCTCGGAACTCGGCTACAGCGTCCAGGTAGATGGCAGACGAAGCAGATCGTTTGTTCCAGGGACGCGGGGCGGATTGTCGATTTCGGCAGTCGCGTATGCTGCCGTCGAGTGTTAACAAAGTACCGTTTGTTGCCAAAGCTTTTGTTGACTCTACATCGTCACCTCAGCTGGCGAAGTCGAAACGTGGACCAGAGCGAAGCAGAAACCGGGGGGAAAGGAGATCGGGTATGATTCAGAGGAAGACTTTGGGCGTCGGAGAGGTTGGGGAGCGATTCAGCTGCTGTGAGCACGTAGGTAGGTATTCGACTCTTGTGTGTTGGCATACAAAGTCCCAAATGTCTTGCCAATGTCTCAACTTCAGTCTCGGGAATGAGTGGCGCTGTGAGGGCGCCCTGTCTAGCCGACTAGATGTCTGGCTTCCTCATACCAAGGGCCACAGCCGGCACCATACCTACATGCAGAAGAGAGCGAGAGGGAGAGCGCGAGAGGGAGCAAGGAGGGGACAAAATACAAGAGAGGAACAGTGAAAACCAAACCGTGTTAGCTAGGTAGCCTATGTCACAGCAAAAAGCGAGGAATGGGTAAGCTAGAGGGAGGGGAAAGGAGCGTTTGGCATTTATTAGGTAGGTAGGTCAGGTACCTGAAGGTGGGAAGAAGAAGCAATCAACAAGTACTTGAGCAATGCGCATGTTCTTAATAGGACATAGACAAGGACATAGACAAGGACATAGGCAAGGGCGATGACAAGGATGTAAGATTAAACTACAGCTAGCATTTAATTAATGATAAATCGAAAAATATATAATTAGGTATTTAAGCACAATTCATTTTCTATATAAAAAAGTTGATTATCTTTTATTCTTTATTTGTTTAATTTAAAAAAAAACATCATTCCTACTTTATAGGTTTTCTATGATTAAATAACCACTTGCTATAAGTGAAAAAAGGAGAGGGGAGAATAGGCTGGACCGGATATAAATGGGCACCTCCGCACGCCTGCCCCATCCCACCTAGAAAGGCGCTCCACCCTGCTCCCCATACCCTGCCTACAGCTGGAGGTAGAGTAGGTACCTGGTACTATGTTAGCAGACAGGATTGCCAGAGTACATAAGGATTGAAAATCGACAAAGTTGAAGGAAACATGTCAACCCATTACATATATATCGCTCAAGTGACCTATCCGTCCTCTACTACATATTCTCAGAGCGCCCGTCACATCACAAATCGCTTAAAGGGGAGGAGTATGGGGCAACCCGGTACCTGATCATATACCTCGATGCGATGTGATGATCGTTATTTGAAGACAATCTGAATCGTTGGAATGGTCATCCATACCAATCCAATCCATGCCAAAGTCTTCAAATTGATGTTGCTACCTACATGTAGTCTACCTAGGTAGGTATGTAGATAATTACTTGTAATTACTACTTACTCATCTTGTTAAGCATGCCTTTGGGTTGCCGAAGATCAAGATCCAGAACCACGCCAGAACCATCACTCCCAAATCCTCCCGCGCCTACCGTGGGGGGGGGGGGGGGGGGGCGGGCGGGGGCGGCGGCGCCGGCCCCGCGCGGCGGGGCGCGGGGGCGGCCCGGGGGCGGCGGGGGAGGGGCGGGGGGAGGGGGAGATGACCGA